>BCLG01000775.1:110312-157414 GCA_001602295.1 Zoysia matrella
TTTTCCACAACATGTCATCCACAAACAGATGGGCAAACTGAGGTTGTCAATAGAACTTTATCTACTATGCTTAGGGCTGTTTTGAAGAAAAATATAAAACTGTGGGAAGAGTGTTTGCCTCATGTTGAGTTTGCTTATAATCGTTCAAAACACTCTACTACTAAGAAATGTCCTTTTGAGATTGTTTATGGTTTTATTCTACGTGCTCCTATTGATCTTTTGCCCCTTCCAACATCGGAGAGGGTAAATATTGATGCAAATAAACGTGCTGAACTGATGTTAAAGCTGCACGAAACCACTAAGGAAAATATCGAATGCATGAATGCAAAATACAAACTTGTTGGCAGTAAGGGCAAGAAACATGTGACTTTTGAACCTGGTGATCTGGTTTGGTTACATTTGAGAAGGGATAGGTTTCCTGATTTAAGGAAATCTAAGTTGTTGCCTAGAGCTGCTGGTCCTTATAAAGTTTTAGAAAGGATTAATGACAATGCATACAAACTTGAGCTCCCTGCAGATTTTGGGGTTTGCCCCACTTTTAACATTTCAGATTTGAAGCTTTACATGGGAGAAGATGACAACTTTGAGTCGAGGACGACTCAAATGCAAGAAGGGGAGGATGATGAGGACATCACTTCAACAGACACAACCAAACCAATTGCACAAGAAGGACCCATGACACGAGCTCGAGCGCGTCAACTTAATTATCAGGTCAAGTCATTTCTCACTGTCTATAGTATTTCTTCTAAGAATGGGGTACTACTAAATTCTTGTGGTGATTTTGTTATGATTAGGAATATGGGAGGAGCACCAGGACCATAAAGCAGGATCGGACCATCAATCAGGACTGGATTGTTTCGGTCATAACTTTTCACTCCGGATGTTGTTGAAGGCAAATGAGTACTCATAGGAAAGATCTCAAAGTCTACTTTCAGATGGGTCCAACCTCAGCTTGAAACTCTTCCAGACGTGATCAGAATCGTCGGAAAGGCGTTCGGACCTCCAGTCATTGGCTGAGGCCAATTGTATCCAGTTTAGCCCATTTGGGGCCCTCTCTAAGTTACGGTTTGAGTCCCCCCCACGCCTCCAGGATGTCTTCCCACTATATAAACCTGTGGCAGCCGTCATTTGAGGGTGGGTTTTGTTCAGATGCAAGTTTAGCCTTAGCTACTTCCTTGTAAACGCGCGTGTCGACGAGACCACCCGATTTGCTTGATTCAGAACCCTAATTTCGTGATTATATCCAGATCTGTGAGTTGTCTACCTGTTCATCTTGTTCTTGCTTGTTCTCGATTGCTCGCAGGTTCAGGGTTGTTCTTGGCACAGCAAGAACAACAACAAATCAGAGCCGGTGTACCTGTTGCTAAGGCGCAGCAACCCTGTTGGTTGCTGTAGTCGGACAGCCAACGTCGAATCCACCCCAAATCGAAGCTATCCTCCTCTCATCGCAAGATCGGGATCAGCCCCGGCCATACCATACCCAAACTTGGTTTTTGGGTGCAACAGAGTGGATTGGACATGTTTATCGAGAAAACACAACTTTCATAGTTGGCGCACAAACCGGTGCACTTATTGCACCTGTGGGGCCTGTTTTCGCGTCGGTTTTTGAAGGTGACCGAAAACATGGTATAGATACCAAAACATGGTTTTTGGGTGCAATGAACTGGATTGGACTTGTTTGTCGCGAAAAGACAACTTTCATAATCGGCGGCGAACCGGTGCATTCAAGGGGGCCGCTTTCTCTCTGATTTTAAATGTTAACAATATATGATATACATACCCAAAATTAGTTTTTGTGTGTAATGGATGGGATTGTACATTTGTGGCGGGAAAACACAAGTTTCATAATCAGTGCACGAACCGATGCATTTAATGCATCTGTTGGGCCTGTTTTTTATCGGATTTTGAGGGTGACCCAAACATGATATACGTATCGAACATGGTTTTTCGGTGCAATGGAGTGGATTGGACATGTGTGGTGCGAAAACGCAAGTTTCATAATTGGTGCAAGAACCGGTGCATTTAATGCACCCGTCGGGTCCGTTTTCGTGTCGAATTTTGAAGGCGACCAAAACATGATATACGTATCAAACTTGGTTTTTGGGTGGAATAGAGTGGATTGGCATCGAACCGGTGCATTTAATGCACCTGTGGGACTCGGTTTCGCGCAGATTTTTGTAGGTGACCAAAACATGATATACATACCCAAACTTGGTCTTTTGGTGTAATGGAGTGGATTGGACGTGTTGGGTGTAAAAACACAATTTTCATAATCGACGCACGAACTGGTGCATTTAATACACGTGGGAGCCTGTTTTCGCGTCGGTTTTTCAAGGTGACCGAAACATGATATACATACCCAAACATGGTTTTTAAGCGCAATGGTGTGGATTGGACATGTTTGACGTGAAAACACAACTTTCATAATCGCGCATGAACCAGTGCATTTAATGCACCTAAAGGGCATGTTTTGGAGCCAGTTTTTAAAGCGGACCAAAACAAGATATACATACACAATCTTGGTTTTTGGGTGCAACAAAGTGGATTGGACATGTTTATCGAGAAAACACAACTTTCATACTCGGCGCACAAACCGGTGCACTTAATGCACCTGTGGGGTCTGTTTTCACGCCGGTTTTTAAAGCTGACCAAAAACATGGTATACATACCAAAATTTGATTTTTGGGTTCAATGGAGTGGATTGGACGTGTTTGTTGCGAAAACACAACTTTCATTATCGGCGACGAACCGTTGCATTCAAGACACTTGTGGGGGCCGTTTTCTATCTGATTTTTAATGGTGACCAATACATAATATACATACCCAAAATTGGTTTTTGGGTGTATTGGACTGGATTGTACATGTGTGGCACGAAAACACAAGTTTCATAATCGGCGCACGAACCGGTGCATTTAATGCACCTATCGGGCCTGTTTTCGAGTCGGTTTTGAAGGTGACTAAAACATGATATAGGTATCGAACTTGGTTTTTGGGTGCAATGGAGTGGATTGCACATGTTTGTCGTGGAAAGACAACTTTCATAATCGACACCAAATCGGAGCATTTAATGCACCTGTGTGGCCCGTTTTCGCTCTGATTTTTGAATGTGACCAAAACATGATATACATACCTGAACTTTGTTTTTGGGTGTAATAGAGTGGATCGAACATGTCTGCGTGCGAAAACACAAGTTTTATAATGAGCGAACGAACCGGTGCATTTAATGTACCTGTGAGGCCTGTTTCCGCGTCGATTATTGAAGGTGACCAAAAAATGATGTACATACCCAAACTTTGTTTTTTGGGTGCAATGGAGTGGATTAGACATGTTTGTCGTGAAAACACAACATTCATAATCGGCATTGATCCGACGTATTTTATGCACCTATGGGTCTTAGAGGGCTTTGCGCAGAATCCAGCTTGGCATTCCACACCTGTGGTGCCTGCCGCAAGTCTTAGAGGGCTTTGCGCAGGCGCAGCACCCTGCCTTCTTTGCCGGGGATAACAAATCCCGGCGGCTGGTGCACGTAGACCTCCTCCTTCAAGTCGCCGTTGAGAAACGCCGACTTGACATCCATGTGGTGGACGCATCAGCCCTCCTGGGCAGCCAGCGCAAGGAGACGCACGGATGGAGTCCGTGCAACGGGAGCGAAGGCATCGTCGAAGTCAATCCCCTCCTGCTGCACAAACCCGCGTACCACAAAGCGAGCCTTGTGCTTGACGATGGCAACGGCCTCATCCTTCTTCAGCTTGAACACCCACTTAAGGGTGATCGCGCGGTGTCCAAGAGGAAAGTCAACAAGTTCCTAAGTGCAGTTCTTCTCAACCGCATCCATCTCTAGCTTCATCACGGCGCGCCATGCCGCGTGTCCCTCAGCCTCAGCGAAGGAGCGAGGCTCGCCGTTGTCGCACGCAAGATGCAACTGTGCCTCTAGGTCGTGAGGCACCAGTCCAGACACCGGTGCGTCGCCGAGAAGGTCCTCCATCGTGCGATACCTCAACGGCTCACCGTCGTGGTACGCGTTGACACGCTCCTCGTCATGAGGGAGCGGAGTAGCGAACTCCACCGGGTTGTGCTCGACATGAGCAGGTGCTGATGTAGACGTGCCTGGAGGAGTAGCTGTCGGCGCCGAAGGGCGTGGCGTGGCCGGCTGTGGTGGTGGCGGTGGGGAACTCGTCGCAGCCGGCGTCACAGTCGCTGGAGTCGGTGAAGACTCGAGGACTGGGGTAGGCGCGCTTGCCGAAGAAGAGCTGCCCACTCCTCCAGTTCCCTCGAAGTGAACGTACTCGACGGTGAAGACTCGAGGACGGGGTAGGCCACGAACGATGCATTTAATGCACCTGTCGGGCCTGTTTTCGCGTCGATTTTTGAAGGTGACCAAAACATGATATGCTTACCCAAACTTGGTTTTTAGGTGTATGGAGTGGATTGGACATGTTTGACGCGAAAACACAACTTTCATAATTGACACACGAACCGGTGCATTTAATGCACCTGTCAGGCCTGTTTTCGCGTCGGTTTCTGAAGGTGACAAAAATATGATATACAAACCTAAACTTAGTTTTTGGGTGCAATGGAGTGGATTGCACATGTTTGTCGTGAAAAGACAACTTTTATAATCGGCACCGAACTGGTGCATTTAATGCACATATGTGGCCCATTTTCGCTTCAATTTTTAAAAGTGACTAAAACATGATATACATACCCAAACTTTTTTTTTGGGTGTAATGGAGTAGATTGAACATGTTTGGTGCGAAAGCACAAGTTTTATAATGGGCGCGCAGACCGGTTCATTTAATGTACATGCGAGGCCTGTTTGCGCGCTGATTATTGAAGGTGACCAAAAAATGAGGTACATATCCAAACTTGGTTTTTGGGTTCAATGGCGTGGATTGGACATGTTTGTCGCGAAAACACAACTTTTATAATCGGCATTGATCCGGCGCATTTAATAGACCTGTGGGGCCTGTTTTTACATCAGCTTTTGAAGGTGGCCAAAACTTGATATAGTTAGCCAAACTTTGTTTTTGGGTGCAACGGAGCGGATTGGACATGTTTGTCGGAAAAACACAATTTTTATAATCGGCGCATGAACCGGTGCATTTAATGGACCTGAGGAGCCTGTTTTCGTGCTGGTTTTTGAAGGTGACCAAAGCATAAAATACATAACCAAAAATGGTTTTTGGGTGTAATGGAGTGGATTGGACATGTTTGTTGCGAAAACACAATTTTCATAATCGACGCGCCAACCGATGCACATAATGCACTTGTGGGACCTGTTTTCGCACCGATTCTTGAAGGTGACTAAAACATAATATACATACCCAAACTTGATTTTTGGGTGCAATGGAGTGGATTGGATACGGTTGTCGCGAAAACACAACTTTCATAATCAGTACCGAACCGTTGCATTTATGCACCTGTGAGACCTGTTTTCGGGCGATCTTTGAACGTGATCAAAACATGATATACATACATGAACTTGATTTTTCAGTGTAATGGAGTGGATTGGACATATGCGGCGAGAAAACACAATTTTCATAATAGAGTGGATTGGACATATTTGACGTGAAAAACGAGTTTCATAATCGACGCAAGAACTCCGATTTTTGAAGGTGTGATCCATCTACAACACCAGCTAAACAACGCTAGGGAGTCGAGCCGCGTCGTGCTCGAAGAGGCCAACATGGCCCGGCTAGAGGCCATGACAGTCCGGTCGAAGAACAGGAGGCTTGCCTCTGACCTTGCCGCTGCGAAGGAAATAATTGCGAGTAAGTTAGTTTATAGTCCCTGATTTTTTTACAGTTCAAGGATCGAGGTCTGACGGGGGTTTTGGATTTTATTCAGAGCTTCGGGGGCAAGCTGCCAAACAAGCTTCGGAGGTGAAGCATCTCCAAGACCTTCAGGCTACCACTGACGGGGCTCGCTTGATGGCCGAGAGCTCTGTCAATCAGACCAAGGAGCTTTGTCGCCGTGCCTTCGACGCTCAGGATGCGGTCGATTCGAAGCGCGTTGCTGCTGAGGCGGTGGTCGAGCAGCTCTCAAAAGAGCTGCAGGGGACGCACCAAGCCGCTGCCCAGGCGTTCGCGGCATGGATGGCTGGGGAAGAGACGATCGCCCAGCTTCAAGCAGAGCTGGTCGAGACCAAGGCCGTCGTCGAAGCTGTCGGGAAAGAGCGGGACAGTAAGTATTTTAAACTTTTTGTTCGTTGAAGTGTTGTAGGGGGTCAGTCCCTTAACCGGCACGTTTGTTGTAGCCGCAGTCGGCAAGTTCCGGACGCTGCGGGGGCGGCCCGCTGCCTGTTCCTTTGATGGCGTGCACGAAGACTCCCTCTTGGTGGAGTACGTAATCCATGTGTTGCGGCAGCTCTCGGGGCTCATCAACTTCGAGCTGATGGCTGCTCTTGGTGGAGTACGTAATCAAACGGTCGACGACGCGAACAGTGCTGGCGACCCTTGTGGTTGCGGAAATGTAGAGGAGCTGTGGCTCACCAGCGGTCAGATTTGCGCAAGAGTTGATAGAATGGCATGGCCTTCTCGTCGAGCTGGGAGATGAAATAGCTGAGTGCCGCCAAACACCCCGTGAGCTTCTGGACCCCTTTGACATTGTTGATCCGTCCGAGGTTGCAGATGGTGATGACCTTCTCAAGGTTCGCTTCGATGCCGCGTTCGGAGAAGACGAACCCGAGCATCTTGCTGGAGGGAACGCCGAAGACACACTTCTAGGGGTTGAGCTTGACGCGATATCTTCGAAGGTTGGAGAATGTCTCCTCTTGGTCCTTGATGAGGTCGGCAGCTTGTCGAGTATTTATGATGATGTTGTCGATGTAGACCTCCAAGTTCCGATCCAGATGGTCGTAGAAGCACTTTTACATGTAGCGTTGATACGTGGTGTTGGCATTTTTGAACCCGAATGGCATGGTAACATAGCAGAATGAGCCGAACAACATGATGAAAGGCGTGGCTGGCTGGTTAGGGCCACGCATAGAGATATGATGGTACCCAGAGTACACATCAATAAAACTAAAGGTTTTGCAGCCGACGTTGGAGTCGACCACCTGATCTATGCGCGGCAAAAGAAACGGATCCTGCGGACATGCCTTGTTGAGACTCGTATAGTCAACACACATTCTCCATTTCCCATTCTTCTTATTAACCGTTACAGGGTTGGCTATCCACTCGGGGTGGTAGACCTCTTCGATGAACTTTGCATCTAGTAGCTTGGTAATCTCTTCTCTGATGGCTCGGCACTTCTCGTTGTCGAAATGTCAGAGTCGTTGCTTCACCGGTCAGGACCCGAGAACCATGTTGACGGAGTGCTTGGTGACCTCCTTCGAGATGCCCAGTATATCAGAGGTTGCCCAGGCGAAGACATCCAGATTCCAGACGAGGAAGTCGATGAGCGCGCTTTCCTACTTGTCAGAGAGCGTCGTCCCGACCTTGGCCTTCTTGGTCGGGTCGGAAGGGGGAGGATGATCTCCTTGGAGTCGTTGGCAGGTTCGAAAGATGCAGAGGTTGAAGGGTTGGAGTCAAGGGCCGGAGCCGACCCCTTGGTCTTGCAAATCTCTTCAAGCTGGACTGACCCCGCAAGAGCGACGGCCATCTCAAAGCTTTCCTGCTCGCAGGCGAGCGCATGCCTGAAGCAGTACGCCACAATGGTGATGCCCTTGGGCCCTCGCATCTTCAGCTTGAGTTAGTCGTAGTTGGGGTCGGCCATGAACATGGCTTAGCAGGGCCGTCCCATGATGGCGCGGTAGGTGCCGACGAAGTCGACCACCTCGAAGGAGAGCTTCTCGGTCCTGAAGTTGTCGCAGTCACCGAAGGTAACCGAGAGGGTGATCTGGCACAGGGATACTGCGCTGCCCCCAAGAATGACTCTGTCGAATGGAGCGTGGCTTGGGCGGAGTTCGAACTCTGAGAACTTCATAGCCTAGAAGGTGTCAATGTAGAGGATGTTGAGGGCGTTGTCGCCGTCCATGAAGACTTTGGTGAGGCACGTGGTGCCGATAATCGGGTTGAGCACCAGAGGTAGGCGCCCTGACGGAGGCACGTAGTCGGAGTGGTCGGACTTGTCGAAGGTGATCGGAGCCTCCAACCATTGAGCTAGGTAGGGACGGCGTGGTCGGCGATGTTCACTTCTCGCCAGGTCTGCTTTTGGTGGCGCCAGAGACTCATAGGCCACCAGCCCATCGAAGATCATCATGTAGTCCTCCAGCTCGGGGAACGCTGTGTCAACGTCGCCCTCGGCGTCCTTTGCAGGAGGGTCGGGACACAGAGGTTGATGCGAGTTAGGTCAGAATTTACCTTTGAAGAACTGCTTCATCATGTGGTAGTCCCGAAGCATGTGCTTGATGAGTGTCGAGTGGTTGGTGCAGGGTTTGGCGAGCAGCTTCTCAAAGTGGCTGTTGTGGTCAGCCGACTTCCTTGCTTGGGGTCGTGGCTATCGCTTGGTGACGCCCACGAACTCATCATCATGTTTTTGGCTCTTCTTAGGTCTCTTGCTGCTCAAGCCTCCCTCGGACCGATCGTCTCGATGGTCAGGACACCGATCGGAGTGGTGGTCAGACTTGCGGTCGGACCTGGACTTCTCCTTGTCCTTGCCCCGATCTCGGTCGAAGTTGGCCTGTACAGCCTCCTCTCCGGTGGCGAAGGTGGTGGCGATGTCGAGGAGGGCACGGCCCGTCTGAGGGTTTTTATACCCCAACTTGTGGACGAGAGCCTTGGAGGTCATGCCGCAGGTGAAAGCGTTGATGACGTCGGCGTCGGTCACGTCGGGTAGCTCGTTGCGTTTGCGTGAAAACCGCTAGATGTAGTCCCGAAGCGACTCGCTCGACTTCTGCTTGTTGTTTTTCAAGTCCAAGGAGTTACTTGGTCGAGTGTAGGTCCCCTAGAAGTTGCTGACGAAGATGCGCCAGAGGTCAGGCCAGTCGCAGATACAACCCTTCGAAAGGTGCTCGAGCCACCTCCTGGCCGAGTCGGACAGGAAGAGTGGCAGATATTGGATGGCCAACATGTCGTCCGCACCCCCGCCTCTGCAAGCGAGGCGATAATATTCGAGAAAGTGGGTCAGGTTGGTCTCACCATACTACCTGACGATGTTTGTCAGAGCATGGAATCTTTGCGGAAACTTTGCCCTTCAGATCTGCGTCCCGAATGCCCAGGCCCGACCTTTTCAAGACTGGGGCTCCGAAAGTGATAGTAGCTGTACCATCGATCGCGGCGGTCGAGAGATCATTCGCGCCTTGACTCGGCGTCGCGCTCGCTCCTCGCTTGCCTCCTGGCGTCAATTGTGTGGCGGACGTCGCGGTGTTCCTGAGGCACTGGCGAATAGATCAAGCTGGTGGTAGGGGGTCCCATACCTTGGTCTGCCTGCCGCGTCTGTCGCGGGCCGGGCTTAGTCGGTCGACGCGCGGTCGTTGGGTGCTATAGACCTCGGCTTGCCGCGGTCGGAGCGATGGTTCTGGTTGTTGGAGCGCACCATGGAGGTAGAAGCCTAGACGATTGTATGTTTCCTTGGGCATGGGGTTGTCGAGCGTGGCAGACTCGTTGACGACACATGCCGCCGCCGCCAGGTTCTCGAGCGGACTGTCAAAGACAGGTGTGCCGTCATCTGTAATCTACTGGAAGGTGGACCGCGCCCGAGCTCGGATGCCGACGCTCGCCGCGACAGCTTCCCTGCTCGGAGTATCGCCTCCGACGGCGGCAGTTTTGCGCCAGGGGGCTCCTCGACAATGGAGAGTGCGCGGTGATGTGGAGAGGTGATGGAATCTCCTAATTTGACCAGAATCAGTGGAAATTGTTAAAACAAGATAACATCCAAAAACTGCCCCGGTGCTGCGTCACTATCTTTTGGCCTTTGGGCCGTGTATCTTTTTAAGGTTCATTAATGTTAGGGTTTACCCCTAAGGTCATCCTAAACTATATATAAATAGTAGCCACAATCATTAGGGTTAGGCTTTGATTACTTTTCATCTGTCTCTAAATAGTTTTACCGTTTGACAGTTTGCTGGTTTTTCAACTTCATGATTTAATTCAGATTTCGCAATTAAGTTGTGTTCTTCCTTATTCTTGCTTGTGTTCTTTGATTCACAAGCTGAGATTAGCCTACTTGGCGAGGTCAATCATGTGTGCACGGTTGATAACCAAAGGAGAAGTGGTGCTGCGATTACGGGATTCGAATCGTGTTGATTTAAACCTCGGATCGATTGTGTGTCACATCTTCACCATATCGAGAGTTACCACGACCTGACAGAAGATCAGGAACCACGTACACATCAGAAGGGCTCTCGCTCAGGCCAGAACCCTAGCTCCCAGCTCGTGTGAGTGTTGTGTGTATCGTGGCTTGTTGAATCCCTTCGTCTAAGGCCCCTGGTACCCCCCTTTATAAAGGTTGGACCGGGGTTACAAACTTGGTGCCTACGGAACCGAGCGACCCTCTGGCGGATGGGGCTGCGGTCTTCGGCGAAGCTGATCCTTTGGCGAGTGGGGCGCTGGAGCAGGTTGTCGATATCCTCCAATCATCCTTTGTCCAATCATAGGGGACAAAGGACACATTGTCGTTTAGCTTTACCTCCCGCCGAAATGCTTTACCTTCTTTTGGACCACTTTACCACCAGCAGGGCTGCCTTACCTTCTACGGTGTGGATTCAAGAATCTCTGTGATTATCAGAAGTTGATCGTTAAGGCGGTGGCCGACCCCTGAGGGTCGGGCGGGAGCGTCGGCCCCCAGCCATTGGTTGGCTGGGTTTTGTCGTGATGCGGCCCCAACCCTTCGACGGTCGGACAGTTGTCTTCGGGCAGTCTCGATCCTAGGGGGTCAGGACCTCGGTGCGGTGAACTCCCTTGTGGGCTGTAGACTGGGCCGTAGGTCACGGCCACGTCTTCATATTTATTTTGGGTACGCAGGTATCTGAGGTAGAATATATTTGTATATTTATTGTTAGGCATACAAGACACATTTTTATATGTTGCATTTCTACTGTAGGGAAGTAAGTTGAAGAGTGTGCTATAAGTTAACGAATAGAATTGTAGCATAATGATCTATAGAATCTATTTCCATCCCCCATCCTATGAATTTTCGGTAGGCTTATTTATGAGCTTGTGAAAGTTATGGAATATCAAATACCAAACCAAATAACCTTATTCATTATGTAGATTTCAATTCCTCTCAAATGAAGGGCCCCTAAAGGTAAATCACCATGACTATTTAGCATAGGATTTCTAATTCCCACATGTCGGCTAGAAGATAGAAAGAATATAGACACAATTGACTTCTTACATCAACTTTGATAATTTGTCTTATTCAAAAAATTTGCTTAAATGTGTAAAATTTAATTATTATTTTCTTTATGATTAGTAGGGTTTAAATCATGATTAATAATTTTTCAGATTGGAATAAACTTTTTGAATAACATGAATAGTCAAAGTTAATGTTAGAAGTCAACGATACCAATAATTTAAACCGGAGGGAGTACACCAGTGTTTGCACAAAAAAAAAGGCTATGCTAAAGAAATTATACCCGGGGTAAAACAAATTTTGGAGACTAACTGCACAAATGGTAAGGCCCCACAGGCAAGATGATCGGTGGGTTCATTCTGGTGGTGTGATGTTCTCAGCCTACACGGGAAGTTCAGAGCCATAGCAAGCTGGCTAGTTGGTGGTGGCATAGTCACGCTTTCCTTTGGGCACATTATTTCTTTCTCGAAGAACCAAAATGTATGTGCATAATGTTTAAATAAACGGGGTGTTAGAAAGTTTTGCATTGCTGGTATCCGTAATTGTCTCAGGAGAACTCAATTAATTGAATAATTTCATGGAGGTTTAGAACTTTTAGAAGAAAGTTTTAAATACTTGGTATGGAACTTTTAGAAGAAAGTTTAAATACTTGGGAATACGTTAGGAATTCATAGGCTTTTAAGTCAACTAGCACCGATGCCCGTTCTAATGCTACGGTTGAAGAAAAAATATTAAATTAAGAAAATAATATATTAGAATTAAAATTAGAAGTTTGTCATTATTCATCACCATAATAAAAGGTTAAAGTTTACATGCATCATATCTAGAACTTGGTGTGCTAGAAATTCCTAAACAAATATAGGTATTTTTTCTTTACACTCATTATCTTAGTACTCAATAACTATAGCAGAAATTTAAGCCTAAGTATATTTTCATCCTGCACATGTATCAATATGCATCATGATCAGATCAACACATCTATTTTAATATTATTATGCATAAAAATAGTAAAGAAAAAATACTCACAGTAGGGATTTGATTGACTAATGTTTTTCATTCCCAACCTTATATGAAGTTTATAAACAAATAGCCTGTCAGACACTTAGAAAAAAATAAAAATTTGGTAAATGCAAGCAGGACAATTACTGTTTAATACTACCACAGCCATATATTAATATCATAGGTTGTAAGAGAGATACCAGTCTTCCGTTTTTGGAACACATGATGGCAATAATCAGCGCCATACATAGATGTCATCATCCCATGCAGGGTTGGTTTTTTCCATGGCAAGGTGCAAATTATTCACAAGATAATGTAATTTGTGACTATAGTAAAGAGTTGGATTAAGGCCATGAAAGCAGCTGGCTACATGCACCAGGTACAGTATAGTAACAGACCTAGCCTTTAGGTCAATTGCGAAAAGCATAAAATGGCTGTAATAGGAGTGTGGCAACAGAATCTACAATTATTTTTTTCATGTAAATGACAAACTTCATGTAATCATAATTCACAAAACAATTAAAAAAATCCAAACTAACAAGTAGTATCTTACAATTGTACATTGTGAGACGATATATTGTAATTCAGTCCAACATTCAAACAATGTTCCCAACTGTTTGGCATTACGCTGGCCAAAATCGAAGATATTGTGCTACCTCAAATAAAATATATTTAATTATGAACATGAGACATAAAGTACATTTGTTCATTAATTATGAATATCAAACAAATGAAACAATAAAGTATAAAATCTATTGCACTTACACACAATTGCAGGTCCAAAAAATGAAATTTATTGTCAAAGGTATCATTATACCACAAAACCTCATCACTGCATGCCCACATTCGAACCGCCAGTTGAAGCAATCAATATCCATTAGCATATTGATAAGGGTTGAGGTGCCCGATCTTTCGGTAGAGGATAACTATCGATTTGGTGGAGTCGACCCTCGCGATCCGACTACAAACAAACAGGTCGTGTGCGTCTTAGCAATCGCAAAACTAACTTCGAATAGTTATTGACCTCACCAGAACAGCAAGATCAACCTGATCACAAAGATCAATTCCTGCAAGCAATCGAAGAACAAGCAAGAACAAGATATAGCAACCTAAAATCTCTCAAATGTGGGGTTCTCAAAAGCTGTCTAACAAGTGGTCTTTGGACAAAATTGAAAATCAAAAAGTTTGCACAAGAGCTAAACTATAACAAAAGAAAACCCAAGTGTTCCCGGTGGCGGTTGAGACCTTTAAATAGGGTGGAGGACGACCAAAGGGTGCTGAGGCCATCCTCAAACCCTAGGACGCGCCCCTAACAGGCCTAACTTGATACATGGGCAAACGGCCCAAGTTGGGATGACGTAGCACCTTCTGTATTAGAACGATAATTGGCGCTGACTTCAATGTGATATGAAGGTGAGGCTAGATGCATTTGAAAGTAGACTTCATGAGCTTTCTAGAATGTTCTTAAACAACACAATTGTATTCTATATCATGTCGTGGATTTCGTTGTAAGTTTGTACTTTTTACAGTCCAAATCCACCTTGTGTGAATATTTTTATTGAAGTCTTCTTCAGAGGATATGATGTTCAGATCATCCTCACCCACTTGAATTAGAGTCGGCCTCAGCTGAAGTTCATATTGCAAAAGTGCCACTCTAATATGCCCTCCTGAAATCATGAAAGGTGGAGGCCACGGAGGTATGTATGTGATCTCGACTCAAGCACAATTTTAAAACCAGCCATGCCACCATGCCCTCTAGAAATCTCAAAAGGTGGAGGCCACGGGGGTGTGTATGTGATATCATCATCCTCTCCCGCTTCATTTGGAGTCGTCCTCGACTCAAGTTCACAATGCAGAACCACCACTCCACCGTGCCCTCCAGAAATCATGAAAGCAGGCGGCCACGGGGGTATTCTGATGCAGTCAAGCGGCGCAAGGACATATAAGATCTCATCATTCTCCCCTTCTTTGTAGCAAGTCATCCTCGACTTGATCTAATGGTCGACAAAATTGCTTGTGGTCATATTGGGACGAGTGATGAGCACAAAGTCAGACCCCAACAAAACGTTCTCCTATGTCCTGAGCTGCTCCTGTTGATAGAAGACAAAACTAGAGAAACTTTGCAATCCATTGTTAGTGTTAGTGCACGTCATTGTTTGATTCTGATTGTGTATTTCAAAACTGTGTTTCAGATTAGAGCATATGATGACTTTAGACACTAAGAAATCTCTAATCTCATAATATTTGCCAATTGCATGAAAAACACAGTAGCCCAAATATTGCAAACTACAATTCAGAAATAATTTCTTCTCCAAATAATCCAAGTTATAAGGAACATCAAATTCAATATAACCTAAAGTTTTAAAGAAGATCTGAGCTCAAACTTTTTCTCGTTCATATCAGTGCAATGAAAAGGCCTATCCTCAACAGGTGTGGACTCAACTGCAACATTTAGAACACCCTGCGCTAGTTGTGTTTTTGGGATGAATGAAACTTGTGCACAACTTGATACAATCATAGAACAAATGTGCATTACGAAATAAAGCATAAGTCATTGGAGGCTCAACTAAGCATTGCAAAACACTATGATGAATATTGGGCAATTGCAGTTCAGCACATGCAGCACGAGAGGATCGAAATGTGGTGAGAGACTCACAGTGTGTTTCATTTTTCTTACTCTATTGGAATATAAGCGCCACACAAGCATCATTATCTATTATTTTAGCAACTAGCTCAATGTTCTCTTCAGTCTTATTCTCACTCTCCCGCACGATGTTAGGCATAGGACAAAAAAAAACAAAAGAATGCTCTCTATCTAGTTGTTCTGTTTTAGTAAAAGATATAGTATCACAATTTCTATTGTGACAAAGGCACATTAGCAATACATTCCACAATTTTGTGATGGTGATTTTTCATGCTTGTATCTTTAGACGATAAAAGTTGATTTTCAGTAATACAAGCAAGCAAGCAAATACAGGTGTGAGATTGAGTAGTAAGTTTTAGAGATGAGAAAAATTTGGATTTCAGAATTGAGACCATTTATAAACCTACTGATTGTATCTTCTCAGCATTCATCTAATCCACCAAACATGACACAAACCTTAAAGTCATGAAAGTATTCTTTGATAGTTAAACTATTCTGCTTCAAGTTGTCTAATTTGACACACAAATAATCAGCATAAAATGCAAGAATAAAAGCATCTCTAAAATGACATTTGAAGTCATTCCAAGATTCTAAAACTTTATTGTGCTTACAAATATATTTCCATTCAAGCAAAGCACTTTCAGTCAAAACACTTGAGGCAATATAAATCATTTCTTTTTCAGACAAGTCATGTGCATCAAATTCTTTATCTACATTTAGTTCCCAATCAGTGTATGTATGAGGATCAAATTTCCCAACTAAAGAAGGTATTGACGAACTGATGACTTGCAAAAATATCATCATTTACCTCATGTTAAAGAATCTGTACATCATGGTGGGGTGTAAACCAACAGCTCCCTTTTTCTTTATTGTGCCTGTCATAGTTAGCAAACAACAAAACAAATTGGCAACAATCTAGCTTGTATCCAACTTGGATTCTCTCAAGCCTGCTCAACCAAGTTCTTACATGTTCTTACCAAACCAGTAGGGGTGATTTGAAACTACAATATCAACTAGTGAAGATTGGTGGAGCGATTGCCAGGGACATAAACTCTGTTTGCTGTAGAAATCTGTGGAGCTAGAATAGTTACACTTTGTAGCAAAGATTAGCACAATCAAATCAGCAAATGCAAAGTTGAATAAGTGTTCAACAATAGTATAGTGCTGGTCCTAGGCTAAACCCTGCTAGAGACGCGAGCCTAGACACAAAGGTAGTAGCACAAATGGTGCATAACACTCAGCACAGCAGCAACAACAACTTACTTCTTCTCTCTTTTTTTTGGCTTGCTTCTTTTTTTGTTTTTTTTTGTCCTTTTCTTTCTTTTCTTCTCATTTTCTCTCCCTCTGTTTTTTTTGTGATGGAATGAAAATAGAGAAAAAGAAAATTGCAACTAGCAGATAAACAAATCTCCTTTGTGATTACGACACGCTCGGGTGGAATTTTATGGTCAGTGCGGATCCATTGGAAAGATAACGCAGAGATCTTTTCAGATTATACAAAAATGTGCCAAACAAACAACAGATCAAGGAGATATGGTTGTTTTCTTTCGCACCAAAATCTAGTAACCGAATCTGCTATTTGCAACAAACTCAGATCTGAGTTGATTTCTTCCTTCTATTGTAGTATGAGCCAATAACGTGACAAAAACTCAAAACTCTAATGGATTAAATGCTAAGACCAGCAACAAGACACGTTGATGCAACCACGAATTCAACAATGCAAATTACCGAAAAGAATGATGCACAGGCTCAAAGGGTATAGGACAGAGGAACGATTCAAATTTTTTTGTTTGGCATTTATGTGGCAGTGGGAATATGAATGAAATGAAAAATGAGAGGGGATAAATCTCACCTAGCAACCTGGAAGCTGATACCACTTGATAAGGGTTGAGGTGCTCGATCTTTCGGTGAGGGGATAACTATCGATTTGGTGGAGTCGACCCTCACGATCTGACTACAAACAAACAGGTCGCGTGCACCTTAGCAATCGCAGAACCATCTCTGAATGGTATTGACCTCATCGAAACAGCAAGATCAACTTAATCACGAAGATCAATTCCTGCAAGCAATCGAAGATCAAGCAAGAACAAGATGTAGCAAACTAAAATCTCTCAAATGTGGAGTCCTCAAAAGCTGTCTAATAGGTGGTCGTTGGACACAACTGAAGATCAGAAAGTTTGCACAAGAGCTAAACTATAACAAAAGAAAACCCAAGTGTTCCTGTTGGCGGCTGGGACTTTTAAATAGGGTGGAGTACGACCAGGGAGTGCTGAGGTCGTCCTCAAATCCTAGGACATGCCACTAATAGGCTCAACTTGATACACGGGCCAACGGCCCAAGTTGAACTGACGCAGCACCTTCTGTATTAGAACGATGATTGGCGTTGACTGAGTTGGGATCTGAAGGTGAGGCTGGATCTATTTGAAAATGACTTCATGTAGAATGTTCTTAAACACCCAAATTGAATTCCATAAGAAGTCGTGACTTTCATTGCAAGTTTATACTATTTTGTAGTCTGAATCTACCATATGTGAATATTTCCATTGAAGCCTTCATCAGAGGATAATGTCCACATCGCATACTCGGATTCAAAATTTGTTGTAGTGTTTTCAGACTTAAAGAAATAGAATTAGGACCAGGGCTCTGAACCCGTTCTACAGAGACCAGAATGATGATTATTGTTTGTCAAATTAAAATTCAGGATAAATATGTATTGGTATAATTGTAATTGGAAATAATAACTTACTCTATGGCCAATGGATTATCTATTAACATGATATACATGTAAAGCGCATCAAGTAACTCTTGTGTGCTTATCACAGATTTTCCAGGAGAAACAACACATTGTGCAGCAATTGACATGCGTGTCGTCTTGCACAACTTGTGTGGAGTATCAATTATGTCAACGTCACTTGTACTTTCTTCAGATTCATTAGTTTGGAGTGGATGTTTGTTTACATGCTTCAAGTTTAATCTTGAGGCATATAATATCACAACTACCTTAAATCTGAAATTCATTATATCTTCCTGCAAAGTTGAATTACATTACATATATTATAAATTGGTTCATAAAAGTACTCGTACTGTAAAAATGCATTGTGATTATATAGTACTAATAATTTGTGATTATACCTGAGTCACACTATCGGATAGCTAAGAGCCCGTCCAATACTCCATATAGTTTATCATCCACAAACCACATGTTGACCTATAGACATGATGATATAATTTTGTTGGAAAAGAAATGTAGATAAATTAGAAAATAAAATATATGGAGTATAAATGTCAACAATTTCTAATTTTCTAATTTATAAGCCATACCCATCTTCTTGCAGTGGTTGTTGAAAAATCTCTCTAATAG
Organism: Zoysia matrella; assembly: GCA_001602295.1. NCBI lineage: Eukaryota > Viridiplantae > Streptophyta > Magnoliopsida > Poales > Poaceae > Zoysia > Zoysia matrella. Next base: position 128,552 of record BCLG01000775.1, read on the forward strand.
GCCAGCTTGCAATGGTCAGGTCGTGCCATTTCTGTTGATTCAACTTTTTTATGTTCTGATGCAATTTTTATTTGCCTCTGAAGTCTAATTAGCTGTCAGCATAGTCAAATCATAAATCACCATAAATAAATAAATAACAAAATAATGAATTTGAATATGATATAAAGGAATAGTAATTTAATATTATAACACGTACGTATAATAAATACTAACAGTTTTAAGTAGGTCTGAGCGATCCATTGTTGATGTGTACGTGGTTCTCGATCTTCCGTCAGGTCATGGTAACTCTCGATTTGATGGAGAAGCGACACACAATCGATTCGGCCTCAAATCAACATGATTCAAACCCCGCAGTCGCAGCACCACTTCTCCTATGGTTATTAATCGTGCACATACGATTGACCTCATCAAGAAGGCTAATCTCAGTCTGCGAATCGACGAACACAAGCAAGAGCAAGAACGCAACTCAATTGCGAAATCTGAATTAAATCACGAAGTTGAAAAACCAACGAACGTCAAATGGTGAAACTGTTTCATAACAGAAGAAAACTAATCAAAATCTATCTCTAATGATGGTGGCTACTGAATTTATAGAGTTTAGGATGACCTTAGTGATGATGACATCTCTCCTTTACATACACACAGAGTCCTCAAAGTAGTATTGATGAAACTCACCCACGACAATTGAGATTAGAAGTGAGCACGTTCCAAAACACATGTCTTCCATCCTTTGAGAATAGATTGCTACCTAATAACTTTATTATGATTAGAAATATTAGAGAGAGTCAAACAAAGCATGAAGAAGGACATGGAGATGCTCAAGATCAAGAACCGCACGTTCGACCCCGGAGGAGATTCAAACAACTCGGGTTCGAGTCTGACTCGAGCACCTAGAGCAGGCTGCACTAAAACAGATGCCCCGGTCTCATACAAGCTCCATTTTGGACGTTCTAGATATGGTTGAAAAGCTAACAAGATAACCTTTCCAACGGCACTAGTATCATCTCCAAATTCGATGAGAATAAGTGGAAATAGTTAAAATAAAATGACGTTCAAAAACTGCCCGAGTGCTGCGACCCTATCTTTTGGCCTTTGGGCTTTGTATCTTTTCTAGGCCCATTAGTATTAGAGTTTCCCCCTAAGGTCGATCTAAACTCTATAAATTCAGTAGCCATCATCATTAAAGATAGGTTTTGATTAGTTTTCTCTTGTTTCTAAACAGTTTCGCCGTTTGACGGCTTGTTGGTTATCTAACTTTGTGTTTCAATCCAGATTTCGCAAGTGAGTTGCGTTCTTCTTTGTTCTTGCTTGTGTTTTTCGATTCGCAGACAGAGATTAACCTTCTTCACAAGGACAATCATGTGCGCATGGTTGATAACCAGAGAAGAAGTTGTGCTGCGATTGCGGGGTTCGAATCGTGTTGATTTGAGGTCGGATTGATTGTGTGTCGCATCTCTATCAAATCGAGAGTTGTCACGACCTGATGGAAGATCAGGAACCACGTACACATCAAGTGGTATCAAAGCTTTAGGTATACCGTCAGAATCATATCGATCCTTGTTTATTTTGCATTCATCCTATCGTCCACAGAAAAGCCGCAACACAAAAAAATTAGTAGATCATTAGGTATTCCCCTGTTCAAGCTGTGTTTATCCTTTGCATAATTTTATTCCAGAGTCCGTAGTGTTGAGTTTGTGTCCTTAGTTTGTGTTTTGGTTGCTAGATTTTGTGATCTTTTTGTATCCAGGTGTTTTCCTTCATCGTTCATCCACATCGTGTGTAGATCTGTTATTGTGTCACATCTGTTAATTGTTTCTTTTGCATTGAAACTGCTCTGATACTAATTGATGTGTACGTGGTTCCCGATCTTCTGTCAGGTCGTCATAACTGTCGATTTGGCAGAGATGCGACACACAATTGATTCGGCCTCAAATCAATACGATTCGAACCCCGTAATTGCAGCACCACTTCTCCTCTGGTTATCAACCGTGCACACACGATTGACCTCACCAAGAAGGCTAATCTCTACCTATAAATCGAAGAACACAAGCAAGAATAAGGAAGAACGCAACTCTATTGCGAAATCTGAATTAAATCACAAAGTTGGATAACCAACAAGCCATCAAACGGCGAAACTGTTTCATAACAGAAGAAAACTAATCAAAACCTATCTCTAATGATGGCGGCTACTAAATTTATAGAGTACCCTAATACTAATGAGCCTAGAAAAGATACAAGGCCCAAAGGCCAAAAGATAGTGTCGCAACACTCTGGCAGTTTCTAGATGTCATATTGTTTTAATGATTTTCGCTGATTCTGGTCGAATTTGGAGATGTGGCTAGTTCCGTTGGAAAGGTTATCTTGATAGCTTTCCAACCATATCTAGAACGTCTAAAACGGAGCTCGTATGAGACTGAGACATCCGTTTTAGTGTAGGCTGCTCTAAGAGCCCGAGCCAAACTCGAACTCAAGTTGTTTGGATCTCTTCCAGGGTCGAACGTGCGGTTCTAATCTTGAGCATCTCTAAGTCTTTCTTCATGCTTCATTTGATAGTCCTTCTTCATGCTTCATTTGACTCTCTCCAATATTCCTAATCATAATAAAGTTATTAGGTAGCAATCTATTCTCAAAGGATGGAAGACATGTGTTTTGGAATGAGCTCACCTCTAATCTCAACTGTCGTGGGTGAGTTTTATCGATACTATTTTGAGGACTCTTGTATGTATCTAAAGGAGTGTTGTCCTCATCATCCTCCCCTTCTTATTTTGGAGTCGTCTTCGAGTCAAGTTCATTGTCGGGACCTCAACTCCACCATGCCCTGCAATCTACATGAAGAGGTGGAGGCCACGGCGGTATTTGAATGCATTCACTTAGTGGCTCAAAGATCTTTATAATCTCATCATTCTCCCCTTCTGGATGGAAAGCTGTCCTCGTCTTTCTCCCTTGGGTCTCATAATACTTCTGCAAATAGTTAGTAACAGGAGCGTACAAATAGCTAAAAAGATCACGACATACAAACATGGCATCTTTGCACACTAAAGCATCACAAAGTATTTTTATCACAAAAATCAGCAAGATCATTCTTCTGAGAATCTATAAAGTGTGTTGTCTTAAAAAAACTGGATAAATATAACATGGCATGACATTTTGTATTTCCATCATCTAGTTTGTCAATTATTTTTATCATGCAAAAGGACTTCAAATTTGAGCAAATATAAACTCTATGCACCACAAAGACACCTCTAAAATCATAATTGCCTATAACATAAAAATTGGTTTTAGTAAACAAAGGCAATTCAAGTTTCGAAAATATCATCCTCTCTACTGTAGCAAGGTTACGAAAAAAATCATATTCAATATAACCCACAGTGTTTGGAAAAGATAGCAATTTCAGATCATCATTTTTACATATAATAGGTGTGAAATGTTTAATTTCAGCACTAGTGAATAGATAAAAATTAGGAGTTTCCAATTCATTCACTTCTTGTTGCATAAGAAGAATAGAAATATCAGCACACAACCTTTTCTTATCACAAAAACTAGTGAGCAAATCAAACAGTGAAAAGATAAATGGATAAAAGGTGATATTAGCAGTTGCTTTACAAAAGTAGGATAGACAAGAAATTTCAGCGCAACAAAAATATTATCACCTTTTGTAGATCAATGTTCAATAAGTTTTTTCTCATTTTTAGCAATACCTTTTTGGCGTATTATCATCAATCTCATCTTGCGCTATGCATGAAACATTGTGTATCTCTTCTTTCTCCTTATATGTATCACTTTTATCTTCTTGTTTGATCTCAATTTCCTACAAAATGTTAGGTGCAATAGGAGGTACAGTAGAAAATAGTAGAAAACATGTATGAGACCGAGGCATCCGTTTTAGTGCAGGTTGCTTCAGGAGCCCGAGTCAGACTCGAACCCGAGTTGTTTGGATCTTCTTCGGGGTCGCACATGTGGTTCTGATCTTGAGCATTTCCAAGTCCTTAATGCTTTGTTTGACTCTCCAATATTTCTAATCATAATAAAGTTATTAGGTAGCAATCTATTCTCAAAGGATAGAAGATATGTGTTTTGGAACGAGCTCACCTCTAATTTCAATTGTCGTGAGTGAGTTTTATCAATACTACTTTGAGGACTCTTATGTGTATCTAAAAAAGTGATGTCCTCATCATCCTCCCCTTCTTGTTTTGGAGTCGTCCTCGAGTCAAGTTCATTGTTTTACCTCGACTTCACCATGCCCTAGAACCTGCATGAAAAGGTGAAGGCCACGAGGGTATTTGAACGCAATCATTTGGTGGCTCAAAGATCTTTATAATCTTATCACTTAAGGGTAAACCCTAATACTAATGGGCCTAAAAAAGATACACGGTCCAAAGGCCAAAAGATAGTGTCGTAGAACCGAGACAGTTTCTAGATATCATATTGTTTTAACGATTTCTACTGATTCCTGTCAAATTTGGAGATGGGACCAGCGCCGTTGGAAAGGTTATCTTGTTAGCTTTCCATCCATATCTAGAACGTACAAAACAGAGCTCGTATGGGACCGGGGCATCTGTTTTAGTACAGGCTGCTCCTGGAGTTCGAGTCGGACTCGAACCCGAGTTGATTGGATCTTCTCCGGGGTCGAACGTGTGGTTCTGATCTTGAGCATCTTCAAGTCCTTCATACTTTTCTTGACTCTTTCTAATATTTCTAATCATAATAAAGTTATTAGATAGCAATTTATTCTCAAAGGAACGAAGACATATGTTTAGAAACGAGCTCATCTCTAATCTAAACTGTCGTGCGTGAGTTTCATCAATACTAATTTGTGGAGTCTTGTATGTATCTAAATAAAAGATGTCCTCATCATCCTTCTCTTCTTGTTTTAGAATCGTCCTCGACTCTAGTTCATTGTTAGGACCTCGACTCTACCATGCTCTGCAACCTACATGAAAAAGTGGAAGCCATTGGGGTACTTGAACGCAATCATTTAGTGGCTCAAACATCTTTATAATCTCATCATTCTCTTCTTGAAAGAAAGCCATCCGCGACTTGCTCCCTTAGGTATCATGATATTTCTGCAAATAGTTAGTAACAGAAGCGCACAAATAGCTAGAAAGATCACAAGATGCAAACATGGTATCTTTGCATACTAACGCATCACATAGAGTATTTTTATCATAAAAATCAGCAAGATCATTCTTTTGAGAAGCCATAAATTGTGTTGTCTTAAAAAAATTAGATAAACATGACAAGGCATGACATTTTGAATTTTCATCATCTAATTTGTCATTTATTTTCACCATGCAAGAGGATTTCAAATTTGAGCAAATATAAACTCTATGCACCATAAATACACCTCTATGATTAGAGTTGCCTAGAATATAAAAATAGTTTCTAGTTAACAAAGTTAATTCAAGTTTAGAAAATACCATCATCTCTACTGTAGCAAGGTCACGAAAAGAATCATATTCAATATAACCCACAGTATTTAGAGATGATNNNCGTGAAATGTTTAATTTCAGCACTAGTGAATGGATAAAAATTAGAAGTATCGTATTCATTCACTTCTTGTTGCATAGGAATAAAAAAAATATCAGCACACAACCTTTTTTATCACAAGAACTAATGGGCAAATCAAAAATTGACAATGATAAATAGATAAAAGGTGATATTAGCAGTTGCTTTACAAAAGTAAGATAGACAAAAAATTTCACCGCAACAAAATTATTGTCACCATTTGTAGATCCATGTTCAATAAGTCTCTTCTCATTTTTAGCAATACCTTTTGGCGTGTTGTCATCGATCTCATCTTGGTCTATGCATGGAACATTGTGTATCTCTTCTTTCTCTATGTATGTATCACTTTTATTTTCTTGTTTGATCTCAATTTCTTGCAAAATGTTAGATGCAATATAGGGTACAGTAGAAAGCTCCTCCTTCAAAGAGTGTTCATCATAAATTTTAGCAAGATCAGATTTTATTGCAAGCATTACAGAACCTTTTGAATTTATTGCTTGCTGATTTTTAGATGTAGAAGGATGTTCTTTCTTTTCATTAGCAAGTCTATCTCTATCAACAAAATATTTTGAAAATGATTTATCATGTTGTTCTAAGCATTGCAATTTTTTACGCAAATATCTTTGATAGGAAGGAGAAACAAAACGGTGACGCAAAGCATCTTTCAATCTATCCTAACTATCAGGTTGCAAATGCGCTTTGCAAAGATCAATCCACCATCCTAAAGCAAAATCTAGATACTCACTAGTAGCTTGTCTAACTCTATGTTGTTTAGAAACTAAGTGAGATGTAAATTTTTGCTCTACAATCATCTTCCAATCAAAATAAGCTTTAACATCGTAATTAACAGAAAAGGGTAGGATGGTAAATTTAATCTTAACGAAAGGTTCGTAGGGAGCATGATATTCATTACCTCTCATACCTTGGCGATTACGGCGTTGATGATTGCGCATTCTGTTTTGTCGTTCTCTATCATTGTCAATGTTATTCTTAGAATAGTTCTCGTCATTAACTTCATCTTACTCTTCCTCTCTCTATTGTGGTCGACGTGTCTCAAAAGTTGTCATACGAGTTGAGATACGCTGTAATTCTTGGTTCATTATCTGAAATTGCTTGATCATCCTCTGATCGAACTTTGCAATAGTTTCAGCAAGTTGATTTTGACTAATAATAAAAACAATAGTCATTTCGGAAGTTGGCAGCATAAAAAGATTCACTCTTATCACCTGCAGACTTACCCTTTCCTGCCATGGTTTGAAGGTAATAAAGAAACAAAGTAAGATATTATCCCTACACTATAGTGGTGCGGTTTCTGTGGTAGAAGATCTGCAAAAGAAATGACTTACCAAGTTTTTACACGGTTCTTACCAATGCAAGGCAAAGGATGGTACAACCGATGACAGAAGAAATCAGAGAGTTTTAATTTCACAATTGCTAGGTCAAATGCAGTGCTGATCCAAGGTGGATATGTGGAGCTTGAAGAGCTGAAATAATGGTTAGTGAAACATAATTCTGTAACAGATAGTAATATTAAATAAGTGTTCTCAGTATTATGTTCTAGTTGCTGGCCCAATCTTATAAAAAATATCCAGATGTTACAAGAATATGAATGAAGATATCAAAGGGCAACAACACAAATGATAAGGCTCCAGAAATCAGTAAACTGGTCAGTACTTGAAAATTCAGCAAAGATTAATTCTCGGCTTTTTGGTCTTTAAAATTTTTTATTTTTATTTTATTTTTTTGATATTTTTCTCTGAACCAGAAGCACAAAAAATGATACACGACCAAATTTCAGATCAATATGATAAAATATGTGGCCTGGAGAAAATCTCAAATTTTTGTTAAATCTGTGCTAAAACTTTGGAGCGCAAAAATATAAACTTTAGTTCTGAATTTGTTGAATCTAGGATCATCGAAAGATAGAAAATTTTCTTTAGATATTCAAAAAGTACTTATATGTCTAATTTGAAGTCTAGTAACAAAAGTTATGACTATTTTAATGATAGATCTCTGAATCAGATTTGTTTGAAATGCTGAAAACAGATTCGGAATTCAAGTTGGATGCGAATTTTGTAGACGTCTTTGTGGATGATTGAGCAGCAGATAAATATAGAGATGTGAATCTATGAAGGGTGGATCTGGTTGTGATCGAAATATGGGTGGGTGTGTGGGATAAAATTTCAATTAAAAAAATTAACAGATGTGACACGATAACAGATCTAAACACGATGTGGATGAACGATGAAAGAAAACATCTTGATACAAAATGATCACAAAATCTAGCAACCAAAACACAAACTCGACACTACGAACTCTAAAATAAATTTATGCAAAGGCTAAACACGGCCTGGACAAAGGAACACCTAACGATCTAATAATTTTTTTTTTGTTATGGCTTTTCTGTGAACGATAAGATGAATGCAAAATAAACAAGGATAGATATGAACCTGACAGTATACCCGAAGCACTGAATACCACTTGATGAGTACGTGGTTCTCGATCTTTCGTCAGGTTGTGGTAACTCTTGATTTTGGTGAAGCGACACACAATCGATCCGACCTCAAATCAACACGATTCGAACCCCACAATCGCAGCACCACTTCTCCTTTAGTTATCAACCGTACGCATGCAATTGACCTCACCAAGAAGGCTAATCCCAGCCTGCAAATCGAAAAACACAAGCAAAAATAAGGAAGACCGCAACTCAATTGTGAAATCTGAATTAAATTACGAAGTTGAAAAACCAACGAACCGTCAAACGACGAAACTATTTCATAACAGATGAAAACTAATCAAAACCTATCTCTAATAATGGTGGCTACTGAATTTATAGAGTTTAGGACGACCTTAGGGACAAACTCTAATACTAATGGGCCTAGAAAAAATTCACGGCCTAAAGGCCAAAAGATAGTGTCGCAGCACCGAGACAGTTTCTGGATGTCATATTGTTTTAACAATTCAAGCTGATTTCGGTCGAATTTGGAGATGAGACTAGTGCCGTTGGAAAGGTTATCTTCTTAGCTTTCCAACCATATCTGGAACGTCCAAAACGAAGCTAGTATGGGATCGAGGCATCCGTTTTAGTACAGACTGCTCCTGGAGTCCGAGTCGGACTCGAGCCTGAGTTGTTTGGATCTCCTTCGGAGTCGAACGTGCGCTTCTGATCTTAAGCATTTCCAAATCCTTCATGCTTTTCTTCACTCTCTTCAATGTTCCTAATCATGATAAAGTTATTAGGTAGCAATTTATTCTCAAAGGAAGGAAGACATATGTTTAGGAATGAGCTCACCTCTAATCTCAACTGTCGTGCGTGAGTTTCATCAATACTAATTTGAGGAGTCTTGTGTGTATCTAAAGAAGACATGTCCTCATCAATTTTTTCCAACGAATCGAGCACCTGTACCTCTGATTTTGAGGCATTAACAACTGCTAGGTACTAGTGAAACTCTTTTATGTTAATTGGCAAGAATACCTGCAGAAATCAGTACCATTAGTAAATTAGTAGATGAGCATGGAGATATGTAGCATCCTTCAAAGTATAAGGATCGTGAAGTTTCCTAATCCTATAAACAGATATAGACAGATGTGGGAAGCAATACATTTACCATGTCGTGCTCTAAATAATTATCCGCCCTTGTTTGGATGGCATCACCGTTATAGCTTATTTTATCAACCGAAATTTCACCATCACGCTTTAGAATGCTTGTGACCCATTTATTTTCCAGGAGATGTTGTTCATCACGGATACAGTGGATATATGCACTAATAACCTGAAGTAGACAAAGTAGTTTATATTACAAGGAAGTATCTTACTAACCATACATATTTTCATAGATACACACACACACACACACACACACGTGTTAATCTACATGATGATGTAAATATACTTACATCGCCATTCAGTTTAGTATTATGATGGAAAAGGCAATCCATATGCAGTCTGTCCACAAATGCACCACTAATGTTGACCAATATTTTTATCTTTATTTTCTGCTAGCATTTCCCCAATGATCTCAATGTCTTCATTCGTGCAAATGTAATCTGCAATGCATATGTACATGAATAAATAATATTATAATTAAATACATTCACGTGTTTATGTATCAAATAACTATCCATGAAAAATAGGAAATGAGTATACCTTCCCATGTAACCTTTTGTACATGCGCCTTTTTAGGTTTATTGTGTTGAGAAGACCTAAAATTTTCTATATCGACTTCACTTGACAAGATTGTTTTAGAACACCGTTGTTTCTTTAATTTTGATGGGTTATCAATCGAGGTTTCATCCTGCAAGACCGAAAAATTAGATATTAAATGGTTGCCAAGAAAGTGAAGTCTAAAATATATATTAAAAATGAAAGAATTACCTCTATATCTCGATCCCTGCAGCATCTAGCCAAGGGTCACCTACCAATGCCAATGGGTTCACTTGCATGTTTTTCCTCCAAACCCTCATCGACAACGATTTTCACATCATCTACAGATACAACAGTTTAGCTATAAATATGTGTAGTTATTATAGTACAATAAGGGACAAATCCTAGATAGAGGTTTATGTGTTACCATGGTACATATGGTGTGCATTATCCACTTTCTCAGAGGTCTCAGATCTGAGACTTAGCAATTCATCTAATTTGGCAAACTGCAATCTATAATATCTTGTAGAGACCTATCAAGCACCTCTACTGCTTGATGTTTTGCCATGGCCACTTCATCCCAGATAATTAAGGAGGCTCTACACCTCCAGGCAAAATAGATGCTGCTATACAAGAGATTGCGATTGCAATGGCTATTAAGCCCTCTGAGTGAACCTTAGCAAGAAGTGCCTTGTATAGGAATGTCTTACCAGTGCCTCTCGGACCATCCTCAAAAAATACATGGCTCTGGTTGCTAAACACAGTATGTATTATTTCGTCAAAAGCTTCCTGTTGCTCCTTATTGAGGGATGCATATGCATCTAAATGTACCCTGTCTATGGCCAATGAAAGCTCCTCCATAACCTCTCTTGTAATGTCATTTGAAAATTCAACTGAAACAAATCAATTTAGATTGTATAAATAAAGGATATGGAAACATAGCTGTTTATAATACACGTTTTTTAGGAAATTGACTTAAACTACATTTTTTTTAAATTGATACTTAGGAAACAGAACAACATTCCACTATGGAATAAACAGTATGAAATGCCATGTTGTATACCATAAAATAACATATAGTCAGAGCTATGATTATTATCGAGTAAACATGAGAAGATCGCAAAAGATGCCATTGACTCGGAGGCAATAGAACCATAAGTCATATACATTTATTTATATTATATTGACTTATATGAAACAAGAACTGAGCATAAGCAAAGCATTCTAATAGATGTGTTATATATTAATACTATAATACTATGTGTAATAGAAAGGAAAACAAATTAATCAACTAATTTAATTATCATCTTAATATAATCTTACCTGCATCATTGACCTCAGGTAAACCATAAGCTCGTATGTCCTCCCCCATGCCATGCACAATATCACGTATATCTTTAACCAACTGCTCTACTGCAGCTTTATTAGGGTTCCCCGTGGCATAATCTTCTGACAATGAATCTTTGTGCTTGTCCCATAGCTTACAGATATTGGCGGCCTCACAAAACACAAGAATAGTTGCAAACAATCTTCAAAGAGCACATGGCATTTGAATGCCTCTGTCAAACCTTCATCAAGTGATCTATCAGTTTCTATGAGCCCACGCTTCTCACATGCTTCCCAGTTGAGTAAGTGATGCCACCCACAGTCCTTAAATCCTAAAATGAGACTGCACCCCTCACATGATTGAGGAGCACTCTCAAAAAGTATCTTTCACCCTCAGCAGGGTGGGCATATACGATTGGGCGCAATCTGTCTCTCTGCTTTCTTCTTTGCCACAACCTTTTGCCCTTTATCCATCTGTAGCTTTCAGGGATCTCTCTGTACAATAGTGTCCTTGCATAACTGTCCACACGGTTCAAATTGAAACTCTCGGTGAGGTTTGTCATAGTAGAAGCTGATCGACTTACTACATCCGCTAAATTATCATCTCCATCATAAGTAACAAACTGCATGTAGGTAAATGAAGTTGAAGCTGCAAGACAGATGGCTTGACACCAAACATATGTAACCCAAAGATTCTATAAACAGCTTCTGGTGGTGATATATATCTGGCATCCCTATATTGACGTATCTCATTTATCACTTCATCTTCATTGTTAGTAGGGTCCACTGAGAAAGACGCACGGTCATGGCCTTTATATACATACTTAAAAAGGTATAAAGGCGATAGTTGAACAAGCTTCCACATTTATATCGCATAAGTAGTCCGGGATTGTATGGCACCACCCACCTGTTATCTAACTCTGCACCTCTAATCTTCACTCGACGACCATCATCTCTCCTCCTATATAATGGATAAGAATCCTTTTCTTGTTGAGTTTCATCACAGAACTGCCTAGGATAATGAAAGCGACATTCTCCATCCAGCATACAAGGACACTTTATATTTAGTATCCCACACGGCCCATGCAGCATATGCTTGATAACCAGATTATGTAGTACAGAGTACTTCTCTTTGTCTGGTATCTCCGCTGAAATTACTTTATCATATTCATCTGGGTTTGTTAGCTTGCTGCCTGACCTCATTATGAGAAGAAAGTGCTCATGTGGTAGGCCCCTCTTTTGGAACTCAGTAACATGAACATAAGCTGCAACCTCTCCAAAATATTTCTTCTTGAACAATAAATCTGTCATGTCTCTCAACTTGGCCCAGAATACCCTTGCAACCAGTTCTGGTCTATCTTGTGGTATTTGTCCTGGTTCCAGGTTGGCTGTGACCTCATCCCAGTAAGGATTACATGTCATTGTGATGAAGTAATCTGGTTTGCCAAAACGCTGGACAATAGCAATCGCATTAAGAAAACGTTGCTGCATGTCACGGTCACCACCTGGGAAAGTACGAGAAAGCACGACTCTCTTGCCAACACCAGAAGCCCTTGTCTCTCCAGCAGAAATCACATCGACCAGTCCCTACAATAATAAATGTCAATATGAACATCTTTAGTTCAATACAAAGAAGTGAACAATATTACAATGTCATAAATATTGGACACGTGAGATGATAGTATATTGTAAACCACCTGGTACAGTTCAGCTCGTATGAGTTTCTGATGATTAGGATTGGAGTACCAGTCTAGCCTCATAGACTCGATTTTGATGTACATGTCGACAGCCCATTGCTGGAAAAGCTGCCCACCAAACAATATGATGTTGAACAGTGCCTTTCTAACTTGTAGTTTAAAGCAATAGTACTCTCTTGCAGTGACAAACTTGGTAGATTCTGCGGCCTGTGCCACCGTATTTAAGAAATCACCTCCATCCAAATCGTTGTCCTCTTCATGCTTAACCTCACCATTGTCTTAAAAAATTAAGAAATTAGTATGGACAATATATGACTTATTGAAAGTGCATCTAGATTCCTTTGTGGATTTTAAGATGAATTGTGACAAACAATGGAAGCATTTGATGGCATTTTGTGAGTATGTGTGCAGGAACTAAGTTTATGGACCACTATCGAACCCCAAAAAGAAAAAAAGAATCATTGGCTCCTTGGCTCCGGATTTTATTGAGTTTTTTTTTCTTGAGTCATAGGACAACCGTATTATCAAGGGAGTTCAGCATTTTCTGTCTTGAAAATAATTAAGTCCTTAAACTTTCTCGTTCCTTCATTATCTTAGTCATCCTAGTTTGGTTACTAGCCAGCGGACTTGTCCTCTGGGCGTGCGGACTTCAGAGCGGTTACACCACAGCCTCATCGCACTTGTCTGCTCGGCCGGACTAGTCCGCTAGTGAACTTATCCGTGCCCTCTGCAGACTCCAGCGAGATAACTATATTACCGTTGAGCTTGATGTCTGGACTTGTCTGGACTTTCAGACTAGTCCGCTCCTGACTTTTTGGAAGGTCATCCTTGATTAATCTATGTAATCCCCCTTTCCCCACGTCTTAGGGTTACCAAAAGCTTGCACATCTTTTCAAATCACGCCCTGAGACCTTCTGAGTTCCACCTCTCCTCCTCCACTCGTTCTTTATTGAATCTCCTAGGGTTTTGATTGAAGGAAAAGGATATTGTGAGTCCTTCACCTCTCGTTTTGATTTGAGCACTTGATCTTTTCATTGTAGGACTTGCAGGACCTATTATTCTTGAAGATTCTTCTTCTAGACAGCTAGGTGTCTCCCGAAATCCATCTAAGACCATTGTGGTGAGATCCGAGAGGTTTGTATCACCCATCTTGATCTAGAGAAAATGAAGTTGATCTTTGTGGACACTTAAAGAAGTTTAGGGTTGAATGCAATATGGTTCTTTGTGGACTCCTCAACGGAGACGTAGTCTTCTCTTTGGAGCTGAACTTCAATCAAAAATCTCTGTGTCTTTTGTCTCCGTTTGTTTTTGTGTTTGATCTTTTTTTGCTGAGACTAGCGGACTTATCCGCAAGGACCGAATTTCTGCTAACGGACAAGTCTGACTGACCAGACTAGTCTATCCTCTGTTTTACTATCAAATTGTTTTTAAGTCTCATTTTTCAGGTCGTTGCCTATTCACCTCTTCTAGGCAAATTTAAATTGTTATCAGAATAAAGACTCTGTTTTCAATAGCTTAACAGCTAAGAGAGGTAAAGATGTCTACCGAGAAGATCGGTGATTCGTCCACAAGCAAGGAGAACTACACCAACGTGCAATTCAACTACAACGAGCTGAAGAATGAGTTGAAGATTAGACAAGCCTCGGGAAAGATTCCCATCTTCGATGGAACCTTCTACGAGCACTGAAAGTTTTGGAGGATCACCTACCTCAAGTTGATGAGCCACAAATCTTGAAGATTGTGGAGAAGAGCTTTACTTTTGAGAACAAAGAAGAACCAACTCAAAAGGATGAAGTCAACATGCACCGCAACGCTTAAGCTGCTTCCGTGATCATTTCAGCGCTAAGCCCAAATGAATACACCAAGGTGATGGAGATAAAAAATGCCCACAAGATTTGGAAGAAGCTTGAGATCATCTATGAAGGGACGGACACCGTCAAAAGAAGCAAGAGAAGATCTTCTAAAAGGACAATAAAACTTGTTTATTAGGAAGAAGAATGAAGGACCTCAAAAAGTGCATGACCGTCTCATGAAAATCGTCAACAAGAGAAGAGCGCTTGGAGTGAAGCTTGAAGACATCGAAGTCAACAAAAGGTTACTTCAAGCCCTTCAACCTTGGAACTCACATTTGTGTACTCTTATTAGAGAGAAGAAAAACTTCCAGATCTTCACCACAGATAAAATACTCGGACGGCTTCTTGCTCAACAAGATCAAGATGAAGAGGCAAGAAGGGTCAATTCTTTAATCGACAACACCACTTTCGAAGAAAAGGGCATAGCCCTCAAAGCCAAAGGGAAGAAGGTGTACATTCAAAGCTCAAGCAAAGAAGAAAGCGATGATGAAGAGTTCGCTCTGCTCATGAGAAAGTTCACAAAGTTCGTGTAGAAAGGCGGCTTTCACAAGAAGAGCTTTAGCAAAGGTAAAACTATAAAATTTAAGAGAATTTGCTATGAATATGGAGTAGAAGGTCATTTATTGCAGAGTTTCCCAACGCCAAGAACAAGGACGAGAAGAAGAAGAAGTGTGACAAGGAGTAAAAGAAGGACAAGGGCAAGAAGTATAACAAACAAACCCACATAGGACAAGAATGGAACTTCGACTTCGACTCCGATGAAGGTGGAATTGCAACATTGGCAATAGGCGTCACTCTAACCAAGACCTCTCTCTTCGGAAGCTTGAGTAATGAAGAAGCTGCACCCACTTGTCTCATGACAAAAGGGTCAAAGGTTTTAAAATATAAACTTGACTCTAGCGATAGTGAAGATGATGATGATGTGCCTAACTTGCTTGAACTAATGACCATACTTGAGAAACAAAAAGATAAAATTGAGAGGCAAGAGGATATTCTTGAGAAGCAAAAAGACTTGCTCATTCTTGAGAAGAAGAGAAACTTTGATCTCGAGAATATCCTAGCCCTTGAGAGAAAAAAAGTAAATGAATTAACTAAAGCCTTTGCTGAAGTTAATGATGCAAACGAAACCTTTTGATTTGCTAATGATGCACTTCAAGAGGAGTTTAACACATTAGAAAAACTCTACTCTTCTCTTAAAGTGCAAGTTGGCGAACTTAAAAGAGAAGCATCTTCTTTGAAAGAAGCGTCTTGCCCCTTTTTGTCTGTTATTTGTGATAGGTGCAAAGATGTGAAGATTGAGAAGTTCATAGAGAATGAGAAGATCATTGTACAACTTCAAGAACGAGTAAAGACTCTCAATGCACAAGCTCAATAAATCAAGATCACCATCGAACAAGAAAAGGCCAAGTACGCAAGAGAAGCGTACATGAACACTCGACGCCCATATGTCAAAGATGGCATTGGCTATGAGAAGGGTAAGAGCCACAATGTAAGAGAGAACAAGGACAGCAAAGAATTTATGAAGTTCACCAAGGGAGAAAGTTACAAGGCCAAGAATGAAGCTTCTCCAATAACTCCTCTAAAAAAACTAATGCTCTTTATTGTGCTAAATTTTTTCATAATTTTGATGCTTCTTATGTGCTAACTAAAAATGTTTTTGATAGAGTTATTGCTACATATGTTAGGTCACGCCACAAGAACACCAAGTCATGTGTATAGGTGCCAAAATCTATTGTTACTAACGTGAAAGGACCCAAACAAATTTGGGTACTTAAAAACAAAGCCTAATCTGTTTTGTAGGATTACTCGTCCGGTGGAAGAAGTTATAATTGACAGTGGTTGCACCAATCATATGACCAGGGAGGAGAAGATGTTCTCATCTATTGAAGAGGACAAAGCTCAAGATGACAGTGTTACCTTCGGGGATGACAAAAAAGAGAAAGGTAATTGGTCTTAGAAAAATTGTTATTTCCAAGGACCTATCCATTACGAATATTCTTTTAGTTAAATCTTTAAGCTACAACTTGTTGTCCGTGTCACAATTTTGTGAGATGAGTTACAATTGTTTGTTCACCAATTATAATGTGACCGTCTACAAAAGAGGAAGTTGTACCGTGACATTCAAAGTCTACTTGAAGGGATAACTTCATCTAGTAGATTTCTCTATTAATGAAGTAGTCTCGGATACGTGTCTTGTTGCCAAGTCAACAATGGGTTGGTTGTGGCATCGCCGTCTAGCCCATATTGGCATGAGAAACCTTCATAAACTCGAAAAAAGGAGTCACATCATAAGACTAACAAATGTTTGCTTTGAAAAAGATAAAATTTGCCGTGCATGCCAAGCCAAAAAGCAAGTAGAAGGAAGCCATCTATCCAAGAACATAATGACAACTACAAGACCGTTAAGATGCTTACACATGAACTTATTTGGCCCCGTGACATATATTAGTATTGATGATTTTTCTCGTTTCACTTTGGTATTCTTCTTGCATGACAAAGGTGAAACAAAGAGTGTGCTCAAAACATTCTTAAGAAGAGCTCAAAACGAGTATGAAGTGAAGATCAAGAAGATAAAGAGTGAAAACATCACCGAGTTCAAGAGCACTCAAGTGAAGAATATCTTGATGAAGAAGGCATCAAGCACGAATTTTCAGCACCCTACTCCTCTCAACAAAATAGGGTTGCTGAAAGAAAGAATCGAACGTTCATCGAGATGGCAAGGACAATGCTAGATGAGTATAAGACGTCCGATCATTTTTGGGCTGAAGCTGTCAACACCGCATGCCATGCAAGCAACCGCTTGTATCTACATCGACTCTTGAAGAAAACTCCCTATGAGCTTCTCACCGGTAACAAGCCTAACATCTCATACTTTAGATTTTTTAGAAGCAAATGTTATATGCTAAACAAGAAACTCAAATTCTCTAAGTTCGCACCTAAAGTTAATGAACGGTTCTTGATTGGTTATGGATCAAACGCTCACGCCTACCGTGCATTCAACAAAACCAATGGTTGCGTTGAAATAGCACGTGATGTGACGTTTGATGAATCTAATGGCTCCCAAGAGGGGCAAGTTGTTAATTAAATTACACATGAATAAAAGAAGCTTCGGCCTGATGATCAAGAGGATGATACTTGGTGAGATCAAGTCACAAGAAAATCAAGAGTCATCCACAAGCCAAGAGGAACATGATATGACAAAAGTTGTTGAATCAAGTGAAGAAGCACCACAAGTAGTCAATGATGAAGATGATCGAAGTGACAAGCTTCCCATTCATGATCAACACATTGAAAAAAACAGTGAAAAGATAAGACCACAAGTGCAACATCCACGAGTACACCAAACTGTGCAACGAGATCACCTCGTCGAGCAAATTCTTGGTGATATTGATACGGGATAATCACTAGATCACGTGTTGCTAAATTTTGTGAGCATTACTTATTTGTTTCTTGTCTTGAACCTATTAGGATGGAAGAAGCGCTAAATGATTCAGACTGGATAATGGCCATGCAAGAAGAGCTCAACAACCTCACAAGAAATGAAGTTTGGACTATTGTGGAATGACCCAAGCAAAACATTGTTGGAACCAAGTAGGTCTTCCACAACAAGCAAAATGAAGATGGTGTTGTGGTAAAAAACAAGGCGAGATTGCTACTCACCATAGTTTCAAGCTGTTTCAAATAGATGTGAAAATCACTTTCCTCAATGGTCCGATCAAGGAAAAAGTATACGTTGAACAACCACTAGATTTTGAAGATCATAAGTACCCGAACTATGTGTACAAGCTTCACAAAGCTCTCTACGGGTTGAAGCAAGCACCAAGGGCTTGGGATGAGTGCTTGAGAGACTTTCTCATCAAGAAAGGCTTCAAAATAGAAAAGATTGATTCTACTCTTTTCACAAAAAAAATTTCTAATGATATCTTTGTATGCCAAATATATGTCGATGACATTATATTTGGTTCTACTAACAAATCTCTTTGTGATGAGTTTACCAAGCTTATGACCAAACGCTTTTAGATGTCTATGATGAGAGAATTGACCTTCTTCCTAGAGAAGAAACTTTCATTTGCCAAACAAAATATACTCAAGACATGATCAAGAAGTTTGACATGGCAAATGCAAAGTCAATGACGACTCCTATGCCTACCAATGGTCATCTTGATCTTAACAAAAAAGACAAATCCGTCGATCAAAAGGTATATCGTTCCATGATAGGATTCCTCCTTTACTTATGTGAATCTAGATTGGATATCATGCTTAGTGTGTATATGTGTGCAAGATTTCAAGTCAATCCAAAAAAAATGTCACTTAGTGGCTGTGAAGAGAATTTTGAGATATCTAGTTCATACACCAAACCTAGGACTATGGTACCTCAAAGGCTCAAAATTCAATCTCATTGGGTATTCCAATGCAGATTATGTCAGATGCAAAGTAGATCGTAAAAGTACATCGGGGATTTGTCAGTTTTTGAGAAGATCTCTAGTGTCTTGGTTATCTAAAAAACAAAATTCCGTTGCTCTTTTCACATCGAAGTGGAGTATGTCGCAGCCGATAGTTGTTGTACTCAACTTCTATGGATACCGAAACTCTAAAGGATTATGGTTACACTTTGAACCATATTCCACTCCTATGTGACAATGAGAGTACCATAAAGCTTGCTTACAATTCATGTGAGCACTTCCGCACCAAACATATAGACATTCGGCACCACTTCCTAAGAGACTATTCCATAAAAAGGGACATAGAAATTTCTTATGTATCCACACAAAAACAACTAACCGACATTTCACCAAACCTCTAGATGAGAGACGCTTTTGTAAACTTAGGAATGAGCTAAATATCTTTGATTCTCAGAACGTGGCTTGAGATGTTTCACATCTAATGTGGCACAGGATAGATTTTGAAAATAAAAGATTTGTTAAATATCTTGCATGTTTTGATTTTAGAAGTCTCAAAAGTTTTAGAAAATTTCTTTATGGGAAGTGTAATCATGTTTGATTGATTGATTGTTTCTGATCACACTTTGCATAATGATGTTTGAGTTTTTGAAAAATTGTCTAATGGTTCACTTTTCTCTAACATCAAAGATCTACTCCCTGATTCAAGACTGCGAGGACCAAACAAGTCTGCAATACCGGACTAGTCCACCAACGGACAAGTTTGTAGACCCGAACAAGTTCGGACCAAGGGTCTATTTAAACCCCAAGTCTTCTTCCTCAAACACTATTCCACTTTCTCTCTCCTACGCCAAACCCTAGCTCGTGACTCCCATAGCGATCTGGCATTTCGACTGGTGGAAAGTGAATCCATTCTGTGAAAAAGCTCATCCACCCTCGGACTAGTCCGAAACCTCGAAAGTCCGCTCCGTTTTCATCCTCATTTGAAGGTAATCTCTTCTCTATGGTTTAAGTTCGAAATGTGGTTGTTCCCGTTCATAATTTTCAAATCCCTTCCGTGAGGTCACTTTCAGGATGCCATAAGTGCTTTGTATGCAATATGGCTAAGAGTTATGGTCAGATATAAAAGTTGTGAAGATTTATTTTTCATGTGTATGTTGAGCTCTGTACAAGTCCGAGCGACAGGACTAGTCCGCTTCCCCGAACAAGTCTACTGTAAGGCAGACCACGTTGAACAAGTTCAATCGATTTTGATCAATCATCCTCACATTCCATTCTAATCATGTACTCTATGCCAGTTGTCAACATGTCAGGTGAAAGCAGCTCTCGTCGTGCAGCCCAAAAAGTTGGTACCAAGAAGAGAAAGGTTGCTCTTTCGGTTGTGGATCGTGATGACATTCAAGAAGAGCCTCAGATCATCAATATAGTGCTAGCTAAACCTTTGGATCATGAGAGGCAGGGAAGGTGTGGACTATATGAGGAGTGCTTCAGCAGCTGTGATCAGGAGAGGTGAGAACTGCTATGATGAGGACAAGCAATGCCTTGATACAAGTCTGACTGACTGGACTTGTCCGCCCTCTGTTTTACTGATCAAATTGTTTTTAAGTCTCGTTTTTCAGGTCTTTACCTATTCACCCCCCTCTAGGCAACTTTCACTTATGGTGCATTTAAACGATGTATCGACTGCAATACAAACCTTGTTCATTTCTAGGATGCTCCACACTGATAGATATAATTCTCAAACTATCCTCGCCGCTCACTTCAACCCCAGAGGCCTCCTATTATAGGGTATCATTGTCATATGGCATAATCCGGTCCCAGCCACTTTCACCTTCAGGGAAAAATAAAGGATATGCTAACAGGTCATAACAACCATGATAAGCTCTGATATAGCATGGACTACCTCCATTGCCATATACAATCACACTCCTATGAAAACTTCTCTGAGGATCATTCCCTTCTTCCCAGATTGCGGGAACTTGTGATACTGTGGGCGCATTATACCATCGCTAGTCAGGTGTTACATTAGTATTGAGCTCAATTCTATATTCATCTAAGTTTGGAGCAGAACCAACACTTTCAAAATTTGTGCATATGGGTTATCTTCTAAAATCCGCAGGATAGTCCGGATAAGGTTGATATCAAGATCAGGAGACCTACTTACTCTATGATCCAATGGACCTGTTTCATCTTGTTAAGGAATATATGCTGCTGCTGTCAATCCGGCAAACCAGATTGTGTAGATAAGGAGAGATAGGGTTTGTGATTATTGTGATCCCTATCAATTAGGAATATGTTGTAATTTACCTTGTATTCGAAGTAACGTTGAATATAAATACAGGCCAATGGAATAGGCCACATTCACGGCAAAAACATTCCTTTCCACTTGGTACAGAGCCAAGATCCATCTACCACCGCTGCCATCACATTTTTTTCCACACACCATTGCCATGTCTCTACCAGCTGCTGTAACATCTTGTACTTCTCAAAGTAAAGGGGAAAAAATTTTAGAAAGAATTCGAAAGTTAAGAATTTGAAGTTCAAAAGATGAAAGGAATTCAAGTCAATAATTTAGATTTGAATTTGAATTCGAATTTATCAGTGAAAATTCAAACTTTAATGATAGAAGTGTTTGGAATAGGAGAAACAAAGGTACAACTAGAAAATGATTAAACTATATCAAGTTATACAAATTCAATAAGGTTTCACTCAAGAGCCAATTGGATTTCTAATTCTTAACGGTCATCTGTTTTGTGACCATTGCAGAATTATATCCAAATAGAATTTCAACTTGACTCGAAAGTAAAAGTTGTTGCTGTTGATCCATTCTACTATCTTTTGGTTAACTGTTCTGCTTACAGCAGATTTTCCAAGTCTTCTTATCGGATAACCAGTTTCATAATTCAATATCTTTCATCCCCTTTCGCAAGAACCTGTGCATGTTTGTTGTTTTGTAGACCTTCATGTTGAAAAAATGTTCTACCAAATTTGACCCCTTTTCAAGATTGTTTTCTCATCCTTTCTTTGTGCACAAAATGCCTAAGCATTAAGCTTTACATCTGCTTTCAGCAGATTTTTCCAAGCCTCCTTATCAGTTAACAATTTTTGAAATTTCATATTTTCCGCATTCATTTGAAAAACCCTGTGCATATCGTTTATGTTGGAGAACATATGTTACAAGTTCATCCTACCAAGTTTGAACTCAATCCAAGTTCAATTGCTTGTTTCGCTTTTGTTCCAAAGATGCTTAAGTAGCTCGGTTGGACACCTTTTGACCAGTGGGGCCCACTGGTCAGCCTCTACCTGTCCCCCCCTTCCTTCCACTAGAAGCTACGTCCATTTCTTCTCCCAGGAGCACTGGAGCAGCACGCACCATTCCTCTCCATTTCTGTTTCTCTCTACCTGTCTCTCTCATGAGGTCAACAGACCACTTCTCCAGCTCGTGAGCAGGGTAACCAGCAGCATCGTCCCTTGCTTGAGGGCTCGAGCACGCCGGCTCGCCTCTTTTCCCCTCTGGATCGGCTGGATTTCATACTTTTCCCAAATCGCGAGCTTCGGACTGCTGAGCAATTGCCGGCCAAATCCTCGAGGTACAGGTGAGCTCCCTTCTATTCCTCTTGGACCTGCACTTCTAATCCTATGGTGCGTCTTCTAGAGGTATGAATCAAACCAAAACCTTGGCAAATCGAGCAGGATTTGGGAGCTGGACTCACGGCCACCTTGGAACCGACCACCCTCACCGTCGACGACCCCTCTACGGCTGTTTTCCAAGCCGACAACCCGGACGCCGATCTTACTCACACTTTCGTGAAGCTGTAGGTGAAGACGGCGTCGAGTTTCCGTGGCCGAGTCGACCCCGCAACGCCGCACACCGACGGCCTTCTCCAGTGAGCGCCGCCACCTGTCAACCATGGGACCGTGTTCCCCTCCCCGCGTGGATGGCCATCGTGCCCCGTTCGGCCGTCTAGCCGCTGGGAGCACGGGCTCCGGCAAGCCGGCGCCGGTAACCAGCGGGTGCGCCATGGCCGGTAGGGCTAGCTGAGCCTCGCACCGAGATCTTCTGAGGCCATGTGCCCAGATCCCGTGCGGCTGCGTCTCTGTGCGCCCCTGCGGCTCGTCCCCAGGTTGCCACGTGGCCCTGTTAAGAGAAGATTTAGTTCAATTCCGAAATCCATTTAATAAATGCGCAGCAAATCAGTAAATCTTCAAAAATTCGTAGAACTTAATTTCGAGATCAGAAAATTACAAAAAAATATACCGTTGGAATCCTTGCAACCTGTAGAACATTTTAGAACCATCAAATGTGCATTTTTCTGCATTAGCATGATTTATATTAATTAAATAATGTGCGATATGCATAAGGGCATATCTCCATTTTCATGCATTAATAAAATATGAAAAATATATATTTACATTCTCCTTATTAATTAGTGTTATCCTAGAGTTATTTAGAATTTATAGGCTTGTATATTAATTATAAATAATTTATTAATCGTAGATGCTATTTAATTCATTATAAATCAAATTGTTGCCAGTAAATTGTAAATTTGGTCAGAAATTAGTTTAGCACTTCTTTGATTCAATGATTCAGTAATATGTTGAATTATGTCTTTAAGAACCATATTAACAAAATTTAGGAATAGTTTCCTTGTTTTAATTAATTAAAATCATATAGTATATAACTATAATTAGCACATCGATGTAGTTTGGGTTCATAAAATCATTATCATACTGACCATGATCATATTTTTGCATGTCATATCATCGTATGGGCAAGGCATAGCATGAGTTAATTATAAATCATGGGCAAGGCATAGCATGAGTTAATTATAAATCATGGGCATGACATAGCATGAGTTAATTATAAATACATGTATTTGCTTATATGCATATCATCTCATGCATATAGAAAACAACGTTGAAGGCGAGCCAACGGGAATTGCTGCCAAGGATCTGACTGTTGCTGCTAATTATTCTCTTGCTTGTGCTAACCTTCAACAAATCCAATGCAAACCCCGGTGCATTAACCCTATTTCCATCGTTTTACATTTTATCATTGCCCTATTTCCATCGTTTTACATTTTATCATTGTGTATGGTTAATGTACTGTGCATTAGGTTTTTAGGAGTTGACTAAAAACCTAGATTGCATATTAAGAATCATTTCCCTGGGTTAAGTATTTTTGGTACAGGTAACTCAATGTAGAGCTAGGCTATGAGTCTTATTTGACGGTAGAAGTCGAGTGAATGAGAAACTTTACTCGCGAGCTTTAAGTGGTTACTATAAACATTAAAAGACGGCATGAAAGGATAAAGCTGGTTTAGCTTATCATATAAATGATAAATTTGAGACCGGACAGGAAAGTATAGGTTGGCAACAGGAGATGAGTCATATGTGCAGTAGCCCTGTCAATGTCGGTTAAGTACCGATCGAGTGTGGCTCTGTTGAGCAAGTTTAAATAGTACCGATTACATGCTGGATATATGAAACTCAGTAAATTGATGTAGCTCAATACCGTAGTGGTTGGACGTAACCTTACCTCTCTTTTGGCGAGGAGTTGAGAAAGACTCGTGTCTAACCATGGATGCACTCGACATGGTGATCGTATGGAGGACCCTGTTTTTGGGAGAGTTGCGCGTCGGACCGGCCCTATAGTATTGTTGTGAAAGATTGCCACGTGCGGCTTTCGGGAAACGCGTACATATCATGTAATTCGAGTTTCCCCTACAGGACGTAAATTGATTATAATTGCTGCCTCTCACAGTAACGAGTACCGCTTATCTGGCTGTGTCACATCGTAGTAAGAATGTGAATGATGGAGTTAATGTGATTTGTTTGATTATATTTATTAAAAATTTCTTGGCACCCATGTTTGATATAGTTTATAAGTGCAAACTAAATTTATATTCTTGAACTTAACTTACTGTTAAAATATGAAGTAAAGATCCACTATTAGTTCTCTTTTTTGGGTAAAGAAACCCACCTATGAGTCAGCCTCCTCATAACTAAGAGTTGGCTGTAGTTAGTCAATTTGACGGGTAAGTTTTGGTGAGTAATTAGTACTCACAGTTTGTTGTTTTCCTCTTTTTGTATGTAGACTTTTCTGCAGGTTGGACTGCTGCGGCAAGGTGGTGTGAGAAGGTAAACCCCCTGCGGATTGGTCTATTGACTGGGTTCTCTCTTCACCTGTCTCAAACCGTGAGGACTGAAGCATGTCTTAGGGCAAGGCATGTCTCAAGTTTAGAAAAATGTCGAGTGTTTCGCCGTTGTGTATCGCTTCCGCTCTGTTTGAACTCAGTTTTCAAATATCTATCATAAGATAACTTGAACTTTATTGTGAGACTTTAAATCCTGTATTTTATCTTATCACTCGTGTTGTACTATTTGGGTATTTTTGTTCAATATTATCCGATATGATTCTGCAGTCGAGCCACCTGTGATTTTGGGGCGATTCTGCCACAGCTGCCGCCGTCAACACCATGGGCACCATCTCATCCTCCACCCCAAGCATCCCAGTTTCTGCCACTGGTGGCTCCATGTCAGTTCGTCTCAATAGAGAGAACTTCTTCCTTTGGAAGACACAGGTCGTGCCCCTGATGAGAGCCCAGCAATGTATGGCTATCTAGACGGCACCACTGTCATGCCGCAACAATTCATCACCCAGGGCACCGGTGATAACCAGACTCAAGAGCTCAACCCGACTATCTGCGCTGGTATACACAGGATCAGCTCGTCCTCAGCGTTCTTCTAACCTCGATGACCGAGGACATACTGGGTCAGATGACTCAGCACACTACTGCTCGTCAAGTCTGGGCGGCGCTTCTGTCCATGTTCTCTTCACAAAATCGTGCACACATCATGCAAGTGAGCTATCAGCTCTCCAACATGAAGAAGAACGACATGCCGGCCACTGAATATTTCCAAAAGATGAAGGGGCTTGCTGACACTATGGCATCTATTGGCAGTCCCCTCTCCGATGAAGAAATCCTTGGCTATATGCTCACGGGTCTTGGACCTGACTACAAGTCCCTCGCCACCTCCATCATAGCACGAGATGATCCGGTGAGCCTCAGCAGTTTCTATGCATACCTCATTAGTGCAGAACTTTGCATTGAGAGGAACAACTCCGCCGGCGAAATTCATTCCTCTGCCAATGCTGTCTCGCGTTCTCTTGGCCGTGGCCGTGGCAACGGACGTGGTGGCCAGCAAGGCCGTGGCCAGGGGTGCGGTCCATGGCGTGGCACAACGGTGGCCGTGGAGGAGGGCGCAATGGTGGCTCCAAGCCCACCTGCAAGGTGTGCCTCAAGTATGGGCATGATGCCCTACGATGCCGCAACCGCTTCAATCATTCTTACCAGCCTGAAGATGATTGTGAACGCACCAGCAACTTCGCCAATATTGGTTCCTACTCAGTTGATCCGAATTGGTATGTGGACTCTGGCGCCAACTACCATCTAACCAACGACCTTGATCACCTGAACATCCATGAGCACTACACCGGGAAGGATCATGTTCAAGTCATCAACGGTGCAGGTTTGAAAATCTCTCATATTGGTCACTCTTTGATTCCTGGCTCAAATAAACCGTTGCATCTTCGTAATATACTGCATGTCCCTTCCATCAGCAAGAATCTTCTTTCTGCTCACAAACTTGCCTTTGATAACAACGCCTTTGTTGAACTTCACGCAGATTTTTTCTGTGTCAAGGATCAGGCCACAAAGAAGGTCCATCTGCGCGGTAGAAGGCACAACGGTCCTTACCCGGTGCCACCAAATTCTCTGCAACCCCGCGTGTCATCATGCACCTCACGCACTGGTTTCGCCGCTGCTGCACCTTCCATTGAGTTGTGGCATCGACGGCTAGGGCATGCCTCCATTAGTGCTGTTGAGTCAATCCTCAGAACAAATAAAATAGTGTGTGCACCTCATCATGATCCGTTAGTTTGCGATTCCTGTCAGCGTGCTAAGATCCATCAGTTATCTTATAAACGCTCTACTCATGTAACCACTGCACCTCTTGAACTTGTGCACACTGATGTATGGGGACCTGCCGTCACATTTGTGGGCGGGTTCAGGTATTATGTGAGTTTTCTTGATGACTATAGCCATTTCACCTGGATTTATCTCCTTCGTCACAAGTCTGATGTTGAACCTGCTTTTCATATGTTTTAAAAACATGTTGAACATCTTCTGAATTCTAAAATCCGTGCTGTGCAGTCCGACTAGGGTGGAGTATCGACGGCTCTCCAAATACTTTCAGCGCGAAGGCATCCTTCATCGTGTTTCTTGTCCCCACACGTCGCAGCAAAATGGAATCGCTGAGCGAAAACACTGTCATATCGTTGAAACCGGTATTGCCTTGCTTGCCCATTCCTCTCTCCCTGTTCGGTTCTGGGATGAGGCGTTCCTAGCTGCCTGCTACCTAATTAATCACATGCCTACACAAGTCTTAAACAATTCCACTCCATCTCAAAAATTGTTTCATGAAGAGCCCAACTATTCCTTTCTCCGTGCCTTCAGTTGCGCTTGTTGGCCAAATCTCCGCCCCTACAACAATCACAAGTTTGATTTTCGCTCACGTCAGTGCGTCTTTCTCAGGTACAGCTCTATGCATAAGGGATATAAGTGCCTAGATCGCTCAACAGGACGCATCTACATATCAAGGGACGTGGTGTTTGATGAGTCTCTCTATCCTTTTGCTGTGCACACACCTTCAACTACAACGCCCACACCACCACAACTTTCTCCTGTCTTGTTTCCTCCAACTGAGCCAGTGTCTCATAGTAACCATATGCAGAGATATGACCTTACACTTTTGGATACTGACATGCCTGCCTCGAGCAGTTCTCATAATGTTTCAGGTAATCCCTCCGGTGGATAGGTTAATAGTCCTGCCTCAGAGACTGTTGAACCTGCAGCACAACCCAGCTCGACTCCACAGCGCGCTCCTTTCACTCGTACTGAAGAGGCCGCATGTAGCCCACCCTGGGCCATCTTCGATGTCACCTGCTGCTGACCTCAGTGCTCCGTCTACTGATGTTGGTCTTGAGCCAGTTGCTGCTGCTCCTGCGCAACACCCTGCACAAATTGACAAGCAGCAGCACTCCATGACCACCCGGCTCCGTAACAACATAATCAAGCCTCGAGTGCCCATAGATGGGACAATTCAGTACAATCCATCACGTCGGGTGTTCTTTGCTGAACCATCAACATATCGGGTGTTCTTTGCTGAACCATCAACATATCGTGCTGCTCTTGCAGATGAGCAGTGACGTTGTGCCATGGAAGCTGAATATATGGCCCTTCAACAAAATGGCACTTGGAAGCTGGTTCCTCCTCTGGCCGGGCAGAATATCATTGGATGCAAATGGGTTTTCAAGGCCAAGCAAAAGCCAGATAGTTCCATAGACAAATACAAAGCTTGGTTGGTTGCTAAAGGATTTACACAGCAATATGGCATTGATTATCATGATACATTCAATCCGGTTGTTAAACCTGCAACTGTGAGGCTTGTTCTTTCTATTGCTGTCTCCGAGAATTGGGATCTTCGACAGATTGATATTAGCAATGCTTTCCTTCATGGTGTTCCAACTGAAACTGCCTACATGCAGCAGCCTCCAGGTTTTCAAGACACAAATCATCCCACATATGTGTGCAAGCTAAACAAGGCTATCTAAACAGTCACCTCGAGCTTGGTATTCTCGCCTCAGTGATCGCCTTCATCAACTAAATTTTGTCCCCACCAGTGGACAATTAGTATGTGATTTATCGTTGCATAAGAAATTTTAAATTAATAAGGATCAAACCATACCTTTATTTATGCTGCTAGATATATATCCAAGTGGATTGCGGCCCTCATGTGGGTAGGCCATGCTTTAGCACGCAGATGCTTTCTACAGAAACTGGATTGCCGTTAGCAGAAAAACTTTTACTGATAAA
>BCLG01000776.1:616-116357 GCA_001602295.1 Zoysia matrella
TCGTTCCGTCCAGGCGCGTTCATGACCCGTCACGTCGGGCATGTCGGCGGGTATCATGATACCTGTCCGGTGCCGCTGCGCTAGCTACAGCGCTGACCCATCGTGTCTGGCAGTCGTCGCAGCCTTCTGCTGGAGTGCCGCCGTGGTGAACCTCGTCCTGTCTCGTCGGGACGGATGGCAGCTGGTCCCAGGAGTAAATATATCATAACGCGGTACCTGCCTTCTGGGGGTCGCTCCCGGGTGTTATCCTCAGGGCCCGGGGTCTTCGTGCCCTTGCGCGGCCATGCGATAGCCGTCGTAGATCGTTGCGGAGGGGTCGGAGCCCGTGTCATCCGACCCTCGACTTTCTTTCGTTCGAGCGATCTGTTAATTACCCGGGGTACACGATCCCGACAAGAAGTGCTCATGTCCAGCTTGGATGGATGGCCATGTGCTCTGCGCGTCGCCGCTTTTTAATGGCCGAATCGAGAGAGCTTCCGTTCTGTCTGGGCGCCAACGATACCTGCGTCGGGAGCAGACAGGGATGGATGGTTTCATGATTAGCGGCGTGGACACGCACCGCTGTCATGTTTGACGTTTGCGCGCTCGTTTATTACTAGGAACGCCGGACGTGTCTGCGGCCCCCCGGTGGCCCAGTTCTAGTTCGAGTATATGGTGTCTCGATCGGGAAACTCTCCAGTCGAATCGCTTCTATGCTTGGTTGTTTGCAGTTTCTTTTCTGAACCAGCATGAGCTTCGAGCCACATGTTTTGGTCGATCGTTTAGAATGGTGAACTAGAGCAATCTTCGGCTTGGGAATCAACCAAGGAAGGACCTGTCCCCAATTTTGGCCGCGTACTGTATATGTGGCGGAGACGGAGCTCTGCTCCTAAACTGAAACGGCGGCACGGACGCGATTGTGAAATGGGTGCCCATGCTCGGATTCCGGAACGGCCCTAATATTCTAAGACCCCGTGATAGATCGTGGTGACGGGCCCATGAGCATATACTAGAATTTTACTCCAAAAATTATTACGGTAAATTCTTTATTAGTCAACTAAAAAATTTGTAGTTATTCATCGATCACTCAAAATTTTGAATTTTTTTAATCAACCATTAATGTTTATTTTCTTTTTTTATTCGTCACTTTTATACATTTGAAGATTTAAAAAAGATCTTTTTACTCTTCTTTCAATTTTTTCTAAATTTTATCATTACACTAAAATCTTTTTACTCATTTTAGTGGATGTTATTTGATTTTGGGGCATCTAAAATTTCTCAAAAAGTTTTTTTTACTTATAATTCAAATTCAAATTTAAATTTTAAAATTTGATCTGAACCATTTTATTTTCTTTTAAGGTTGTGGGTCATAATGTGAATTTGAGATAAAATTGATTACTATAACATTCACTAAAATGGGTAATGAGAAAACTTAAGAAAAAAGTGATTGAAGGGCAAACAAGTCTTTTTTTAAGCCTCTAAATGTATAAAAATGGCGAATAAGGAAAAGAAGTCAATTTTAGGGGTTGATAAGAAAATTCAAAATTTTAAGTGGCTAATAAGAAATCAAAAGTTTTTTCGATGGCTAATAAGGAATTGCCTCAAATTATTATTAGGGCCCGTTTGGATCTTTAGAATTGAATTCATTTTAAGAATTACAATTTAGACATAGATTAACTAAGCTAATATACTTGTATATAGAATATATTGGGATATACTTGTATTTCTATTGTAGAGAAGTGAGTTAAAAAGTGTGTTATAAGTTGAGAAATAGAATTATACCATAATAATCTATAATAATAATCTATAGAATTTATTTTTATCTCTTATCCTATAAATTTAAAATAAACTTATTTGTGAGCTTGAAAAATTTATGAAATATTAAATTTCAAGCTAAATGACTTAATTTTTTATGTAGATTTTAATTCATCCAAAATAAAAAAAATCCAAACGGCCCCTTATAGTCGCAATACTGCTAGAATACTTATTTGCATGGACCCCTTATAGTCGCAATACTGCTAGAACACTATTTGCATGAGGAGCCTAACCCTCTCAAGAAAAACAGCGACACATACGGCTGGGTAAGTAGAGGAATACTCCAGTATAGGCCTGAAGCTGGCCTCCCCGTGACGGACCACCTCCTCCACAGGCCTCGGTGTATGGACCGGTAACTACCAAAAACATAATGAAATAGAAAAATGGCCCACGGCCCAAACAACTGTTCGCCCTTCTTCCTCGTGCGTCCGAATCCAGCCTCGAACTCCAAAGCTCGATCCAGCACGTCGCCTGATCCCCGGATTCCCCGCTGAGAATCTAAACAAACTTCCGTTCTGTAGCAGCCTCCGAAAGACTCGGGCTCCATACATCCTCCGACTCGGAAGCCGCATGTTCTCATCTCATCTCATCAGCTTTAAAAGCACGACCCAACACCCCTCAAGAGGCTCATCATAAACAGCACTCAAAATCTCGCATACCCGCGACACACAAGTTCCCCATAGACGAGAAGAGCTGGTTCGTTCGTTCCGCCGTCCGCGACACACGAGCTTGACATGGGGCGCAACCCGGCGACATGGCTTCTCGCCGCTGCCGTCATCGGCTTAGCGCTTCTCATCCCGTGCTGCACCGCCGCGCAGATAAAGACCACGGACACAAGGTGGGACTTCCACCTCCCGCTGCCCAACGGTGTGACGGGGGCAGAGAGTCTAGCGTTCGACGGCAAGGGCGAGGGTCCGTACGCCGGAGTCTCGGACGGCCGCGTCCTCAAGTGGGGCGGCAGCGCGGTTGGGTGGACCACTTTCGCGTATAGCTCGAACTATCGCAAGATCCCTCTGTGCACGGCGTCTGTGGTGCCGTCGGAGCAAACGGAGGCTATCTGTGGCCGTCCGTTGGGTCTACAGTTTCACGTCAAGACCGGTGATCTCTACATTGCTGATGCATACATGGGGCTCATGAGGGTCGGCCCCGACGGCGGTGAGGCGGAGATGGTCGCGGCCGCCGCGGACGGCGTCTCGTTCCACTTCGTCAATGGGTTGGATGTCGACCAAACCACCGGGGACGTGTACTTTACAGACAGTTCCACGACATACCCGAGGCGATTTAACACCGAGATCATGATGAATGCGGATGCTACAGGGAGGTTGCTCAAGTACGACGCCGCGACGAAGAAAGTCATCGTGCTCAAGGGAGACCTGCCGTACCCGAACGGTGTGGCGGTCAGCAAAGATGGCACGTACGTTGTCGTTGCACACACCGTGCCCTGCCAGTTATTCAAGTTCTACATCCGCGGCGAGAAGGCCGGGCGCTACGAGCTCCTCACCGACCTGCCTGGGTACCCGGACAATGTGAGGCGCGACGGGCACGGTGGCTTTTGGGTCGCACTCAACCAGGAGAAGCAGCGGTTCGACGCGACGCCGGCGAAGGCTCCCGTTAAGCACCTCGTTGGTGTTCGCCTGAACAGCGACGGGGTGGAGGTCGAGGAGTTAACAGCAGCAAAAGGCGTCACATTGAGTGATGTCTCTGAAAGCAACGGGAAGTTGTGGTTAGGCTCCGTGGAGCTTGAGTACATAGGTCTCATTGCTTGAGCTGGGACAACTTTAGTTATTGTAATTACTACTAAGTATGTCAGTAGATTCATATTAGTGTAGGTTGGTGTCGTTGCAAATAAAGCGTTGGTGCTGCTTTTATGTAACTACCGAGGAAATTTCATTATAATTTTTACTGTCTTCAATAATCTGGCATGCGTGTGTTATTACCCCTTACTTTATTTGCGCGAGAATAATCAGAGTGATACTGAACTGTTATGTTAAAGGAAGGCCGTTAAATCAGTGTATTACTAAAGCTAAGCATAGAAGCACTTTCAATAGGGAAAACTAATTTCAGCTACAACTATAGGCCAAGTAGATCAAAGGAAGGCCAGAAGCGCCCTCTGATCTCCCTCGTGCACTAGTGTTATTTGTACATGTTGATCCGTGCGCGAGAACACATTGGCTCAACATTGATGCAATCGAAAAAAATTTCATCCATCTACGTCTTTTGGTAGGAAAAACTCTGAAATATTATATAGGTGTTCACTTAAACGTTGACAGGCCACTTTCCCAGCCATTGAGTATAGATGCGTTTCACATCCATTGATAATAATTTTACGTCACAAACATACAAAACTTCAGACCTGATGCTTCGTTCACCTGATACAAGTACACGCACCATCCATACCCTTTGAAGCATATGTTGTATGTTGCTTGTGCCTCTGGCTAATGCAGAACATACCCATGAAACAAAGCCTTCCAAATCCAAGTTTATATTTTCAACAAGGTTGAGCTTAGTCAGAATAATACATTTCATACTACCACGATGAACACTATAGTTTGAAGGAAATAGTATGCCAAATGTTTTCAACAATTAGCTTCTTCGACAATCGTACATCCTTATTTCATAT
The DNA here is from genome assembly GCA_001602295.1 of Zoysia matrella. Classification (NCBI taxonomy): domain Eukaryota; kingdom Viridiplantae; phylum Streptophyta; class Magnoliopsida; order Poales; family Poaceae; genus Zoysia; species Zoysia matrella. The sequence continues at coordinate 5,031 of BCLG01000776.1, forward strand.
TGAGTGGCACACAGTTTCTGAGGAAGAAACCCAGCTTGTACAACATTCTGATTATACCATTCATGTAGCTTCAGCATTGTCAAACTCTAAGGATGAAGTCAGATAGAACAGTAGTGTCGTTGGATGTGTTCCTTGTGGATAACCATCGATCATCAAGCTGGATATTTATATCACTGCGGAGGAGAAAAGAATGAGGTCAGTAGTTACTTTTAGGTTTCCAAGCAGCAACACTACAAAAGATATCATAAACATACTTCCATTGCTACATTCTCTGTGGACTACTTCTTGACCGCAAACTATAGGCTATCTACATATTTCAGTACTACTGAATAAAACAGTTGGCCATCTAAAATGATGCATATCTGGTACATAAAAAATGACGTTTTGCACCCCTTTCACTATCACCGATAAATGAAAATTTCATACCTCTTCAGATAAAGAACTTTGTAATTTCTCCGCAAGTAATCTGCATGTGCAGTAAGAGCATCCTGGGCATAATTCTTTCCTACAGTCCTAGCAGCAGCTGTGTTGAGCAATTTTTCTAAAGAACCATGTTTTTGCAATAGTTTCACAGCAGTCTTCCGACCAAAGGCCGGAACTAAGTGCTGGATTCCAGGAACACCATCTGCTTCATCACCTATAAAGCACCCTGTGCAGCATAACTTCCAATTCATCAGTTAATTTGAAAAAAAAAGGAGCAAAGGATAGAACAAAAATGCACGAGTAATTCGCAGAGTAATGCCAAATAAAATGTACTCACTGAGGCTTAAATCCACAGTTGGGTCACATTTGTATTGTGCGATGTAATGCCTTAAAGTATAAAATGACCACCGACCAATCTCAGATGGGCATTACTAACTGAACATCCTCAGATATCAGCTGCTTGAAGTCTTTATCTGGAGAGGCGATGACAACTCTGAAACTCTTCTGTAAAACCTGCTCTGTCGAGGTAGCCACCACATCATCTGCCTCATACCCATCCACTCTGACGACCTGAGTTTGCAGTTTGAACATTATCAGACTATAGAATTTGACCATAAAAAAAGGTCATTTAGTAGTATTAGAGATTTGTGTAGATTCACTGACCGGAAAATTGCACTCACGGAGCACGTCAACGACGAGCGTGTCAGCGCCGGTGCCGACGCCGCCAGTCCTGTGCGCCTTGTACGATGGCAACAGCCGCCTCCGGTACTCATTCCCTCCCTCTCCGTCCAAAACCTAAGACAAAAGAGTGAACTTCAGAAATCACGTAAAGATGATTCCTACTTTGCCAAAGAGAGTATGGCTGTCTGGGTGGGAGTCCTCACGGCGATGACGGGGTCGCGGAGGCTGACGTATGAGAAGAAGAGCGCGAGCCAGCGCGCGAAGGCGCTAAGGCTCCGTTGGGATCCACGGAAACAGAGCTGGTTCACGTCCAGGAAGAACACCCGGGGCTTGCTTGGCTTCGACGAGATGCCGTCTCTGCTCGCCAGGTACTCGCGGGAATGCAGTGGCGTACCTAACATTTTACGAAGGTAAATTTTTTTTTCAGCTGTACGGAGGAAGACGACAGCAAATATAATATCAGTATGAGTCATTAAAAGCTAAAAAAAATTGAGCAAACTACATAGCACTTGTACTTTTCATTCGAGTTTACCGAAGAACCACCCTATACTATCGAACTTTAGTTTAGTTTTCTATGTAAAAAAATCTAACTCGTAAATGTATCGTAAGCTCAAACTCGTGAGAGATATTTCAAGAAAAACATCAAATATTCTATCAGTACAGACTGAAAGTTCTATTTTTTATCAAGTATTCTGCCATTCAAAATTAAATGTTTCATGTATTTTGTTTGAAAATTTCGATAAAACTAAAATTTGATGTCAAAATCACGACAGAGCAACAACATTAGAATGAAAAAGTTATTAAGTAAAATGACTAATAAATATCTAAACCGAGCACATAAACATTAATTTAGATATTTAACTGAAAATAACAGTTTAACATAGACCTATATCAATATCTAAAATTTAATTATTGCTATTTTTATCGAATCTGATACACATATATAACGATATTTTGAAATTATCTATGTATATTTACTATTTAAATATTTGTTAAAATTAAAATTTTAACTGACATATGTATTAAAACTAATTTAAACTATAAAAGTTTTAAGTATGTCGCGGCATAAATATCGGGACCACCGGCTGGGTACGCCAGTGCGGGAATGCCTGGCGTGCTAGAGACAGCCGAGGGAGAAGTAGAGGGCGAGGAGGATGCTGAATTCGCTGCAAGGCGGAAAGAACATGATCTGCCGAACGCCGCTGCCCCTGTGGCGATGACCGGAGCTGGTGGTCACGAGGCCGCCATGCCGACGGCGGGGAGTGGCAGTGACGCTGGCATTAGCAAGGCGTTTGGTGACTTTGGTCAGAAGCGGGAAACGGCGAGCGAGTTGTTGATAACGGAGCCGAGCGAAATTGAGACGGGATTCTAATGGGCTTCTGTGGAAGCCCGTATTGTGATGGATCAGAAGCCTATTGTTTTTATGGGCTATAAAATTTTAGACTGCATTATTTGTTGGTTAAAACTTATTTTATCCATTTTACCAAACCAACGGTTTATCTTATAATCTAATCAAACTTTGTGAGGAGCGTGCTTAGCATGAAGGGCTGCCAATTGTCATCCCGTGACAAGGACTGGATGCAGAGTAATGGAGATGCTAATTCAGGATGCGGTGGCACACGTCTTCAGCAAAAGCAACATGATTGATTGCTTCTTTCTGAAACGGTTAGACTGAACGGCCTGTTTTTTTTTCAGAACAATTCACTAGGGCTTTCTGAAATGATTGATGCTGTGTTTTCTGAAACCGAGGTTTTCACTTAGCAGATCCATCATTAACACGTGGTTTCAGTACCTGCTACAAACTGTGTAAAAGCGTAGAATGAAATATTTTCATTCATTCAGCTGGCAAATGCTTATGTATGCACACTCGTTGCGTCACAGAAATGACAGGATTACAGGTAGTGTGCTGCCTGCATCGATGTTCAAAATCAGTGTAGGGATAAGAAAATTATAACCAGGACCAACATGTAACAGAAATATGGTGTGAAAGAATGCTCAAATACAATCAGGTATGATCACAGTATAAGGGGAACTATCAACTGCATGTGATTCTACTAGAGTGAACCCATCCCTTGCTGACATGGCATCCTTTAATTAGCCTTTTCAACCGTTAACAGAGTTTGGTTGCATATATCAACAAACTGATGTGCTCATTTGTATCAAAGAAAGTCATGCCCTGCTGCCTGCTGGCATGAACATGCTGGACCCCCGGCTCCGGCTGCAAGATATTCAGGGTAAAAAGTCTAGAAAATGGACTCTTCTCATTTTTCTGGCCGTCGGCGTTTGAGTCAAGAATCAGGACATGGTCTTGGGACATCGGCCCCTGTGCCACAGATTCATTGAACCTGGCCTAGATTTTGTGGTCTGGCTGAACTCTCATTCCATTGTCTAATGCTTTACTTACAGGTCTCTTTCCTTGTTTCTTGGGCAAGGAGTTATTGATGTTATCGCTAGTACCACATCACTACCGGTGAGCTAAGATTTAAGCTCATATCGTGAAGGCATAAAATGTGCTGGCCTCATGTTGTTGTAGAAATTAAAAGAATGGGATGTCTGTACCTGCTTCCCCAGACGCTGGAAGATAAACAAGTTTGAATAAGCTATCAGCGAAGTTGGACAGTTATCTAGGCTGTAAACTGTAAAGAAGCAATATCTTTGCAGCCTCTTCATAGCAATGCAAATTGTCTGTCAACATGAAGGTTAGGATGCGATTCAATGAACCTGGACGTTCTGAACCTGATTACATTCCATGGGATGGTCCAGGTCAAATGCCAAGCCATCGAGATCAAATTTCGTTAACTTTATCCAATGGATCCAAAGCTCAAAAGTATTTTTTTTAACATATGCACGTCGTCCGTCGAGATCCAAGTTGATACAGTCGGATTCGCATGCGCTATTGCACCAACGTAAGCACGTCCGTCGCTACTCATTTCGAGCATTAAAAAATTGGCGCTTTTATTTGTTTAGGAGGAGCTGGCGCTTTTGGTCCTTTACGTGTACAACACGTTGGACCGATACCGCCTCATCGGACGACAGAAAATACGCTGTCAACTCGGCCCATCACACCGGCGGACCGTCTGACCTGCATAAACATAAGACGGACAAGGAGCTCAACGAACCGGGTCACAAGCAACTACGACGGGCCGGCCCAGCAGCCTGGCGCGTCGCGGCCCGATGCCAGCCACATCCACGGACCCACTGCTTCCGACCGGTTACCCGTCCAGGTTCGTCCTCCCGATTCCTTAACCCCCCAACCACATCTCACAGGAGCAAACACGGCCACGCCACCGAGCAGGCGAGCACCAACCCTCTCCGCCTTCCCTTCCCCTTCCTTCGTCAATAGGAGCTCGGCCGCGTCATCCCATCCATTCCATTCCCCTCCTTCCCCAAATTCCAACGCCTCGTCTCGTGCTTTCCGAATCACAAACCCACGCCCCCCAACTGATCCCCCTGTCATCTCATGGTTTTCTCCGCCGCCGCGTCGCCTCTCGTTGCCGCCGCCGATCGCATCCGCTGCTGCTGCTGTCGCGTTGATTGTTGTTGTTGCTCTTGCTGCTGTTGACGCCGCCCGCCGTAGCTAGCTAGCGCTTGTGATTTCGCTCGGATCGGCGGGGTAGTTGGAACTTGGAAGGCATGGATCTGTCTCGGCCGGAATCATCGGACCTCTCGCTCGGCCTTCACTCGCACGGCCTCCCCCACGCCCACGCCCGCGTGCACGCCGTCGCCACGCCGCTGCGGCTGTTCGACGACTCGGACGACGTGGAGTCGGAGGGCGTCGGCTGCCGGGAGGCTGAGGGGGACAGGGATGAGGAGGATGGGGGCGACCAACACTTCTCCCTCCTTGGCCACGCGCTCTGTGTCAAGCGCCCGCACCGTGCGGTCAACGGCGGGGGCTGTGGCGGAGGGGAGGCGTCCTCCTGCTCATCGTCGTCCGCGGCGCTGCGCCCTGCTAAGCGGCAGGCGACGGGGGAGTGTGGCGGAGCGGATCTGGAGGCCCGCCGCGCCGCGGTCCGCGCCTGGGGCAACCAGCCCCTGGCGGAGGCCGACCCCGACGTGCACGCGCTGATGGAGCTCGAGTTGGACCGCCAGGTGCGTGGCATCGAGCTGATCGCGTCGGAGAACTTCGCCTGCCGCGCGGTGCTCGACGCGCTCGGCAGCCACCTCACCAACAAGTACTCCGAGGGCCACCCAGGTGCTCGATACTACGGCGGGAACCAGCACATCGACGCCATCGAGAGGCTCTGCCACGAGCGCGCCCTCGCTGCATTCAGCCTCGACCCTGCCTGCTGGGGCGTCAACGCGCAGCCCTACTCTTGCACGTCCGCAAACTTGGCTGTCTACACGGGACTCCTTCAACCCAAGGACCGCATCATGGGGCTGGAACCGCCGTCAGGTGGACATGTTAGCCACGGGTACTATACACCCAGTGGTAAGAAAGTGTCAGGCGCCTCTATTTTCTTCGAGAGCTTATCATACAAGGTGAATCCACAAACTGGGTATATCGATTATGACAAGCTTGAGGAGCGGGCAATGGATTTCCATCCCAAAATCCTCATCTGCGGCGGAAGCTCGTACCCCAGGGAATGGGACTTTGCTCGCATGAGGTTGATTGCTGATAAGTGCGGTGCAGTGCTTATGTGTGACATGGCACATATCAGCGGGCTTGTTGCGGCAAAGGTACATGACCACTGCTCATGCATTTTCGTTTATTCTTATGTTTGAGTTTAATTGTATCCTGTATAACAGTGCACAAAAGTATACCTCTTATTGTTTTATGTTAGTGCTGATTGCTTGTAAGTAATTGTGAATACTATTAGTAAAGAACTTAGTAGATCCTAGTGGATGCTTGCTGTCCTTGAAAGACACTACAAAGGATTCTGGCTTTAACAGTGTCTAGTCTAGCTTGTCCTTTTAATGCTGCAGACAAAAGTTAGAATTGTAGGAATAGCTGTTATCTGAGCAAGTTAATTTACATTACAGAAGAATGGAAACCTAGATTATATTATGTTGACGCGGCAAAGTTGGAATTGGAGCAAATCCTTCATCTCATTCGATTTTTTTCCATAAGGTTTCTTTAATGTATGGAAGTAACTCAGTCTAGGGTATAGGGTGCCTTTTAACAGAGAATCAGAGATGTGAAATTTAACCACAGGCCCAACCGCCCAAGTGACAGAAGTTATTGTTGATCTTCAGAATTGCATGGTTTCCCTTTATCTATGGCTATCACTACCTTTTCTGCAATAAATAATTCATAAGACATTCAGTGCATACCGTAATTTGTAAGCCATTCAATGCAATATCTGAACGTGCACAGTAACATTTCTGGCTATATCTTGTGATTAGATTGCCCTTAGTTACTGATATGTTTGCTGTAATCCAAATGAGGCTGTCTTTGGCAAATCATCCATGATCCATCGCTTGAAAGCTGAAGGTGTGCTTTTTATGGGGCCTGTGCACTTTTGTATTACTTTGAAGATGAAAGTATCCAAATAATGAGATGTTCACTGAATTTGCACATCAGTGATGAGTCATGACTGACTTATTTTTAGTTATCTTTTCAACTTTTATAGACAAGCCTAATTCACTTCACCCTTCATGTCTCATGCTATCTGTCAACGACACAATTGGTTTGTTTATGCAACAGCGTTTTTATGAGAACTAGACATTACAGCCGCTTAAGCATTTTTATTTTGCTTCAGCGTATCAGTTATCACTTACTAATTTTTTTTATTCTTCCTCATAACGGTAACACTCTATGTGTTAATAAAGTCAGGAAGCTGATCAAACCCCTCTGCCTCCACCCCAGCACACACTAACGCCCATATCCGGATGCCTTAAAGAGCTTAAGAAGTAGCATGCATTATCAGCCTTATTGGCATTCATGGTGTTTAGGTTGCACCAGGTTTTACAAACGACGAAGCAGTCAACTGTTGTACCATTGTCCTTGACTAGAAGATGATGTTAAGTTTTTCACATTCATTGTGATCATACTGCTAAATATTTTTTTTACAGTTTCATGGTTGCTTAGGAAACATTGAACAGTGCTCTTGAAATTATTTATTAATTTATATGATAAAAAGGTATTCATTTGTTCTTTGTTTGAACTTTTGGTACCTATATATATTGGCCATGATGCATTTCTGTTTGCTGATAGTTGGTTATTGTTGTTTTATAGGAATGCCGTAGTCCCTTTGACTACTGTGATATTGTTACATCAACTACACATAAGAATCTCAGGGGTCCAAGAGGTGGGATAATATTTTTTAGGAAAGGAAAAAATTTGAGGAAACGACCTGGATCCTTTAGTCAAGGGGATGAAAATGACTATGACTTTGAGGATAAGATAAACTTTGCTGTTTTTCCTTCAATGCAAGGAGGACCACATAATAATCATATTGCTGCCTTGGCAATAACGCTGAAGCAAGTAGCAACTCCTGAATATAGAGCATATATTCAACAAGTAAAGAGAAATGCTCAGGCTTTGGCATCAGCTTTGCTAAAAAGAAAATGCAGATTGGTCACTGGTGGCACTGATAATCACTTGGTACTTTGGGACCTCAGAACCCTTGGCTTGACTGGTATGATTCTGCCTACTTTCAAATGCTTAGTGTAATGCGTGTATTTCTTTTTTCTTCTGGACACTTCATCTGTACATATAGTTGAACTAGTGATGCATATATCTTAACTCTGCTGCACCTCAATTTTGGACAGGCAAGATCTATGAGAAGGTCTGTGAGGCATGCCACATATCTATCAACAAGACACCCATATATGGAGATAATGGCTCAATATCTCCTGGAGGTGTACGAATTGGTTAGTTCTTTCAACTGGACATTTCTTTTAGTCTTTGTACATCTGCCCTTCATGTATGAATCAGAAGTCATTGTACTTTAACTTATTATCTATCATCTCCCTGCAGGAACACCTGCAATGACGACTAGAGGTTGCTTAGAGGATGACTTTGAGGTGATCGCAGACTTCCTCATCAGAGCGACTCAGATAGCTAGCAATATTCTTAAAGAACACGGGAAAATGCAAAAGGAGTTTCTAAGAGGCTTACAGAACAATAAAGATATCATAGAACTGCGTAGTCAGGTTGAAGCTTTTGCTTCACAGTTTGCAATGCCAGCTTTTGATATGTGAATGTGCATGTGCATTAATAATTTGGATTGTCCAGATTCATCAGCAAAATTCCTACAGTTCATGCGATACATTGCTTGTGGAAGGCTAGGAGAGAATGTTTAGTTGGTACTAGATCTTGACTTTTAATTCATGCAATTATGTACAGTTTATTGCCCAGGTTGCAAGATGTATGTAGTGAACCTTGGAATGAGAAATTATCATAGGATATACTCACTACTACTCGTCATCCTAGAACAAAACTTGTGTAGCCTTTTTGTTATCTGCGGCTATCCAAACTAAATAAGCATAACAATTTCATCATGTAATTTTTGGGCGTGACGTACTATATTTGGAGTTGAGCACGTAGCTGCGTTTCTATATGATACCCCAGTGTTCTGCCCTAGCTGATCTCGTTAAACAGATTGTTACAAAGGTTTCTGTATGTTAGTTATTTGGGGCTTCAAGATAATCGTGGTTGCTGCTTTAGCTTTTGGACCTTTCGATACTTTTTTGATGGCCCTGTTGATTTGACAAATTCGCACTGGTATTCAGCGTGACCTTTTGCAAATGGCACAGATGCTAGGATTTGTATTTGGTAACATCACGATGCTCCTTTGTTCGTACGTAGGGTTGAAAGTCATCATGAAAATGTGGTTGCTGGTTGCTAGCTTGACCTCCAGTTGGAGGCAATACCCCATATCTTCGACTCCGCCTCTCAGCTTGTTTCTTCACAGTTGATCGTGACCGTGCCCTCTATGTTTCACTTTTGGTCGTCATCTGCTTCAGCTGCTCCCGGTCATGAACAGGACATCCCGACGTGTTTCTTCCTCCATAGAATGATGGCCCGGCCCGGCATCCACCGATCAATCGAGCAAGGCAGGCAGCGAAAGAAAGGTCCTTTTGTTCAATGCGCCGCAGAAAGCTACGCACTCCCAGTCCAGCTGCCGTTCCAGAAACACTTTAATCATTGCGACCATCTGCTGCGTCTCGGGACACCGGTCCAGTCGGACAAGCGCCAAAAGACGGGGGCGCCACAGCGTCTTCTCGCAGTTCTCATGTGCTGCGGCGTCGCTCACCCCTCTTCTCCGTCGCTGTCCCTGTCCCGTAGGTGGAGCGCCACCACGCCCTGTCCCGGCCGGCGACGGGAAGGACCGGGGTTCAAGGAATCCGAACCCCGCCCACTTTTCGGCCCCCAATTCTTGCGGCGGTGGAGTCCCTAATGATGGCTTAGGCGGAAGTGAGCTCGCCACTTAACGGTAAACAACTGCTTGGGATCTCCGGCGTTTTCACACTCTGCCTCCAGGGTTTTCCGAAGCACCAACCGTGCCCTGGCCCGAACTGGCACCGATGGAACGGCGCTGATAATGCACGCGCCGCCAGGTCCTCTGTTTCCTGGTTTGGTTGAGCAAGCACCTAGGCTTAAGAAAGAAGCTCATGATGGCTTGGCATTTGCCGCCGGCGATCGCTTAGGTAAGTTATGACAAGGCACGAGATGCGATCTGAACTGAAGTTGTTAAACACGCACTATCACCTTGGGATCAGAGCAGAGGAAAGCCCATTTGGTTAAGTTTAGACCTGTGAGGATGGCAGGGCTAGTGTGAGCATGAGATATGCTAGTAACTGCTAAGTTAGTGCGTACTCCCTACTTAAAAAGCATCAGTATGTTAGGTGTTGCTTTCACGCAGATGCTTCGGGGAAGAGGCTTGAAGCTGAAGCCGGGCAGTGATGAGACAGAAGAGAAGAGAAGCAAGCGTAAAGAGGTCTACACTACCCAGGAGCGAACCAAACAAAGCTCACCCGTTGTATTCCCCCAGCGACAGCAAGGGTCCAACCTACGCTACCCTCAGGCTCAGGCGAACAAACAAAAAGCAACCTTTCGATGTGCAGCTGCCTGGAGTGGTGTGCCACTGATTCCTGAGCCGGGCAAGACCTCTCCGCGCGATCACTTTTCCCCCTCGGTCATCACCATCATGTCCCTCCTTTCATGGCAGAGGCTACGGACACAACAACGAGAAAGGAACAGCATCATGGCCGAAATGCATCGACACTCTCTATCATTCTCCATCTTCTCTAGGGAGTATCACTCCATTCCCTATTCCCTGTAGAGAGGGAGGGACAACAACATGCTAGAACCTAGAAGAGGGAGTTTTGGAGTGGGAGCATTACTTTACTTGTACTACCATGCAAGCAAGCAAGCAACAACCAGCATTCGTTCATTCATTCATGTGAATTCGTGATCGGTGATGATCTTTATGCTGGGACCGCGCGACGTGATCCATCAGTGGCTGCACAGGTCGGAGAGCTCCTTTCTACCCTCGACAATGTCGTCGAGGAAGTCGTCGAGCTGGCACAGCAGGCCCTCGGTGCCGGTGCGGAGCACGTCCAGCCACGCCTTGAGCTCCGCCAGCTTGTCCTTGACGCCGCCGTCCTCGCACTTGCGCCCCGCCGCGGCGGCGCGCTCCACCTCCTCGCGCGCGGCCTCCAGCGCGGCGCGCGCGCACCGGAACTCGCACATCCTGATCCCCGGCGCGTCGCCCTCGGCCTCCTCCACCATCCGCTGCTGCAGCATTGCGATGGACGCCATGAAGCCGACGCCGGCGTCCGCGCAGCCACCCGCGCCGTCCGCCGCGCACGGGCAGGCGGCGCAGCAGGAGACGGCGCCGCGGGCGAGGATGAGCAGGAGGAGGGAGCTCGCGTTGTGCAGCGCGTAGAGGAGCCCGCGGAAGCCGTTGAAGCCCGTAAGCCTCGCGTCCGTGGCGCGCAGAAGAAGCCTCTCGTCGAGCTGCAGCGACAGCGGCGCGATCCTCGAGTCCGCGAGCGCGCGGTTCTCCTCCTCCGCGGCCATCGCCTCCCGGCGCGACGCCGAGATCGCCCTCATCACCTACACCCACATGTACAGCGATGACTGCGGAATCACAGCAAAAACAGAACGGAACGAAGGGGCAGAGCAAGCGCAACACATAAATGCACTCAGATTGTTTTAACGAACGAACGGAAAGGAAAGAAAACCAACCTGGCGAGTCGAGACAGGGGAGGGGTCCTGGAGCCAGTCCTCCAAAGCAGCGGCGGCGCATGAGGCCGCCACGCAGTAACGCTCTACGGCTGCGACGCCTAGCTTGACGGCCAGGCAAGCGTCCCAGAGGCGCGCGGTCTCGTCCATGTACTCGTCGAGCCACCTGCCGCCGGGCGGCAGGTGAAGCTGGCCCACCATGAGCGTGAGCTGCGAGTGCAGCCCCCTGAGCAGCGCGGCGGCCCGGAGCATCGCCGGGAGCGACGACAGCCCGCCGGCGCGGCCGAGGTCGTCCAGCCCGTGCGCCAGGGACGTGAAGAAGGCGTTCATGGCCTCGTCTATCGTCGTCGTCGCACTGTTGGAAGTGGGACTCAAAAGCCGGCTCGGCTGGCTATATATATAGCTAGCGCGCGGTGCACTGGCACCGGCAAGCAAGCAAGAAGAGATCAGAGGAGAGATGAGAGAAGACGAGAGGCAACTCAGGCAAGTGAACAGGGGATGAAGGAGGAGTGCAATAGCGCGGAGCGCAATGATGCGTGTCTAGAAGGGCGGGGGACGGGTGATGATGAGGCGGGGCGGAGGCAGCGGCAGCGGCAGCAGAGCCATGGTCGCGGGCAGCTCACTGCCCTTGCCTTCTCCGCTTGCTTGCTCCGCTGGGTCGCGCGCTTTGTGTCCGTGCGGGAGCGGGCAAGGTTTCGCGTGTGCCACTGGGCGTGCTCAATCGCTGCTTATACCATGTTAATATGCCGGCGTCGGTGTACTTTGCTTGGGTTTTTTTTTTTTCCCGGAAGAGGTTAACCGCAGCACTCCTTTTGACCGCGCCTGTTACCCGCCAAAAAGAGGCGGTGTGGTTCCTTCCTTGTCAGCCAGGCGGGACCCTTGGATGTTTCCTCTTGGCAGCGTTCGTTGAATATTTGCTGGCCAATGTCCTGCTAATTCAGGTCACTGCCTTCAAACTTTCACTGCCGCTTTACGTGAACTTTTATAAACTTTTTTTTTTTGCTTGCGGTATTGTTTTCATGTAACTTTTGAAAGACATGTACTATAATGCAACCCTAGGATTTTGAAAGCACAGGTAATACTATTGTTTCGCTTGTGGCTTCTCTTGCACAAATATCACAAAGATGTTTATTGGTTAACTCGCCGGTAAGTAAGACTTCTCCAGCAAGGGTCATTTCATTAGTAAGCGATAAGCGATATTTAGTGCCATCAATCTCATCAGTTTACTTGACACCCCCCAAGCTAGAGTTTATTCGATTCTATCTTCTACTACTATATACTACATCTCTTTCTCCTCCCTTTATTCCCTTTAATCTCTTTCCAACTCAGAGATGCAAATCTTATCCTTCAAAATTCCACCACCATGTGAGCTCACACAAATTCTTCCACAGTTCATCACGGTTCCAGGTGCTATGGAGCTAGCAACATGTAGAGATCCCCAGAAATGTCGGCATCCTGATCAGGTTGGCCCAAGTTCTGCTAACCTTCAAAACTTTCACAAACACTAGGTCTAAGACAAATATCAATCCCTTAAAAAAAAGGTAATTTAAGTAATACGATGTGGTGTTACAATGATTTGGGAGGTACCTACACATGCCAATTAATTTTTCCCTTTCCCAAAAATTCCAAAAATAGTTACTCCATAGAATATTTTTAAGTCTTCACAAAACAGTTTTTTTATGAAACACAAAACAGTGGCTGTTGCATCCAGACCACTCCCTGTCTCCCTGGAGCTAGAGAAGCAGTAGCCCGAAATGCACGAGATTAGCACTGGTTCTGGTCTCCGCAACCAAGTTTTCGTGTGGCGCAGCTGCGCTTTCTGTTCCCATCCTGCCACGCACTGGCGTAGGACTGGGAGATCGATCACGACGTTGCGGCGTAAAGCCTGTAGAGAGACATGTAAACACCCGTAGGTAGACCGGGTCAGTAGACATGATCATGGGACACGCCATCGCAGACGGTCATGGCGGCCCCTTGCTCCGGAGCAAACATGGCAGGATTCGAAGGTTTTTGTCCAGTCTTTGAACCCGGGTCCCATTTGTTGGGAGGAACTGATCATCACGGTTTCGCAGATTAGTTGGAGCGCAGTAATTTCTCACTCGCAATTGAACGACTAATATCTGCTTAATAGGAGTAGCAGTGGAATTATGCAACTAGTAAAAGCTCTGATTCTGGTGTTCTTGAGACCAAAAAAAGGGGGAAAATAAAGCTTGGGAGAAGAGAGAAGCTGCTACTAATAAAAGTCGCAATCGTCAACAGTATCGAGCACAAGGTCCCCAGATCCGCACTTTTGACCAAAAACGGCATCACTCCTAAGAGCAAATCGCTCTTTACATTTGATATATTCCTCTGCTTTTATCTAAACGACGATGCTTTCCTTTCCCATTTGATAAACACAAGAACCGTGGTGTTATCATAACATTAAGCAAGCAAGCCAACAAACGGACACACACGCATCTAATCGCTAACCACATGGATAATCTTCGCAAAAAGGAGAAGATTTGCGGTTGCGGTTAGAGCTTATCTCCCCGTGGGATCTCGGAGAATGTGATGCTTTCTTCTTCCTCGCGATCATGTTGCTCCTATAAACAAGCCGCTTTAATTTCTTCTGAGTGCTGGAGATACTCATGCGGCAAACAGCCTCTCACAGATCGTGAGCTCGCGTAATCTTTCGCTGGTTATTCTAATGTGAACATGTGGTTGATGTCTAGAAGCTTGCATTTTAAAACCACGGAAGTTTGATTTGCCTTTGCTAATGCAATCCGTCCAAAACTTTCATGTTGCCATGTACTAGTACATCTTTCCACTAATTCAGCATTTATAATACTCCAAAATGACATGGTCCATTCCGATTTTAATTACTATACAACTGTGGTTAGTCTTAGTTTAAATAACCAACACGATACCTTTTTTAAAATGAAAAACACATAAGCAGAATGGATCTAAATAGCTCTCACGCCAACTCTCTGTTTCACTCTCTTTTTGGCCGTATGATGAGAAGACGGTGCGAGTGGAAACATCACAAAGATTTGCACATTTGCGCCCAGCTAACAGACACAGGCTCCGAGGGACAAAGTCTGCTGCCTTCTCAAGTGAGTCCCATCATGGCCATTCATGGCAGTAATTATAACCGCAATTATGTGTACGAAAAGCCCATACCAGGAATGCATCAAGCAAACCCTAATGAAATGGAGTTACTCTAGATTTGTTTGGTTCAGCCTGTACAGTATTACTAGTTTAACTTTCTATATGAAAATAGTTAAATGAAAATAATAAGAATGAATTTGACATTTGAGAGCACTACTCCATTATAGCAGCACAATAGCGAAATTGCAAATGTCCATAGCTAGCTGAGTACTCCAACTCAGCAATAATTGTCTCATTGAACCTTTTGAACCGTAATCATCACTAATCACAAAGACGGATCCATTGGGGTGGGGCGGTGCTTGTAGTAGTACACACAATTGGCTCGGCCCATGATGATGGTGCTGCTTTTGTAGGGCGCTGGGTCTCGACAGAAATCCGTAAAGGCTGCAGGCTGCTGAGGCCATCTGAGCCCCCGCTTTGATTATCCCTGATCCTTTTTGGACATGGCATGATGGCTAATGCCCCTGCTTAACTCAGCTGTCCCCGATTTTAATACGGCCCCCTGTCGTGGCCGGTGGGCACACCGTCTCAGAATCAGCACTAATGATCTGCGCCCTTTTATAATGGCGGACCGGACCGGGTCGCGAGGAGCAAAGCCAGCAGCGGCTCTGCTTGTTTGTTCGTAGTTGCATGGCTAGGCTGTAAAGATCGCGGAGCACGAGCGCGGAAGTGATCTCTTCTTCTCGCTGTTGCTCCTCTCCTCTACTCGGATGGAGGTATGGGCGCGGGCAGCGCGGCGGCATGATGCGGTTGGTCTCGGTATCGGGGCGGGGGAAATCTTATGATTTGTCGGGTCGATAGGGGCAGACACGCCAGCGTGGACGACGCGTCGTCAGATCGGTCCGAGGGCATAGGTGGGTGGGAGCGCGGCATCGAGGATTCGCTACGTGTGCTACGGTGCCCGGCGAGATGGCCGCGCATGCATCGGCCGCGTTGATTGTCGCCGACGTTGCACCGGCACCGGCAGTTGGTTCGGGGGCGCGTGCGTGGGTTGGTGCCGCTGTGGCATGGTGATTTCACTGGCCCTCGCCATCCGTGTTCCCGGCCCTGGCCGAATTCGAAGAGTGCGCTGGCTTGCTTGGTTATACTTCTGCTTATCGAAGAAGACGTGAAGCCGCACGAAGTGAGAAAAAGGGGATGAAGCTTGTTTTCATCCGGTTTGACTGCCATTTTGCGTCGCTGGATCGACGGCCCTATTACTACTGGACCTCGAACTGAACGGACGTTTAACGGGGCCTGATAAATGTGGCCCTGGTCGAGCCCACAGCGGTGCCCTGGTCAAACGGCCCAGTTCGGAACTCGTCGTCGACTTCTCCCTCGTTCGCTTCGTGTCTCAAAACAGGTTCATGTAATTCGCTTGAGCTCAGGGTCCATGGGGTCTCAACACTGGATTCTCAAAAAAAAAAAAAAATGGTCTCGACATTAGCTTGAGGCCCACTTGAAGAAGTCTTGCAGGTCCCCGTTCCGGGTTTCCGGCATGAAAATTTGAACAAAGCGGTCAGGACCGTCGAGGGAGCCCTGCGAGAGCACGGGCCATTTTCGCGTCCGCCACGAACCCGCGAGTGTGGTTCTCGGCTCCCGCTGTCACCCGCCCAATCCAGGAGCGACGAAGCGATACTCGGCACGCCGACAAGCAAACAGGCAAGGCACACCACCATTGTGGGATAATCCCACTGGGATTGTGCGGAGTCTGCGGACTGTGGACTATGCGGATTCCGAAGATGAGCCAATAGCATCCTCTTGAGAAAACGCAGGAAGACGAAGACGAACACGAACGGGTGATACCGGCAGGACCATCGCGTTACAGAATGTTCTGAACTCGGGTCGCGAAGCCGTAGTTGTTCGAACTCTTGAGAGCATTGAGTTGAAAACGTTTTTAAAGTTCCACTCTGTTGTACGGCTATGAGATACTAGTAAGTTGGTGAGTCTGCTGCTGAAAAGCCCTTCTATTTCTCATTTCCGCCAAACTGACAAAATGATCCGTAACATAGAATTTGATAGTACCATGCCGATTTCGCCCTATATGTTCCCTTCTGTGTCCACCTCTATGTAATTGTCTTTTTCGTTTTGTCTTGACAAGCCACTGAAAGTAGTGCACGCAGAGTTGGACTTTACAACAGTCCCAAACTCAGAGTGCTTACGAATACATGAAAAAATGGGCACTGTTTTCCCACATTACCAGCGTCAACTTTCAACACATCAGCGAACAGGAATGCCCCCGAGCGCTCCCGTTGACACCGATCAATGGCCAGACGCCTTATGATCTGATCTAGTGCGACCCAGCTGGTGCTGGGACCAACCTGCCGCCCGCCTCCGTAGCTGTAGAGCTCGGGACTGAGTGGAGCGAAATTCCCGGGTGCATTCACTTCCGCTGTTCACCGTGTCAGCACTCAGCCCTGCCCCATCCATCCTCTGCCGGTGCTACGACCACGGAACAGGCGCAGACGCACGCTTCCAGCTTCCTCCACCAGTGCCCGTTCGGCCTGATCTGGTCGTTCACGCGCACCCGCGCCATGCCGCCACACGGCTATATGGTCCCCGGCCGTCCCCCATGCCGCGCCGAGCGAGCACGGAGACGTGAACGGCGACGCTAGAGAAAAGTTCGCGGTGCTTGTGGTCGGAAGCCGCATGTCGCGCGCGCGCGGCGTCGCGGTAAAGCCGGAACACATGCCAGCGCGCACGAATACACGCCAAAGTTATCCATGTTCCTCAGCGTTTTTCAGCCAGGCATCGAAAGCATCCCATTATTTAGCTGATTTTATGCGAAATCTACTACTCCTAGTCCAACGCCGTCTATTGCCCACAGCGCCACGTCGGTATCCACGGAAATCCACACGATCGAACCGGGCCGTGCACCAGGGGCACGCACGCGTGATCGCGTGCAACTCGTCGATCTCTCTCGGCGGCGTTCATTTCGGGTTTCCTTTTACGCGCTCGTTCTGCGCACCCCTCGGAAGGCCGTCGGGCAGACTACGTTGCCCGTCACGAGCACGGCAAACTTCCCTGCGCAACCCAGCGTACGCTCGTAGGGCTCGTAATAGAAGTGAAATGCCTTCCCTGCCGCCGCAAGCGCGCATGCATGCGCAGCAGCGCGTCCCATCCATCAGCGATCCGGGCCATCCGGCCGTGCCCGTGCCCCTTGGCGACCATCTTTTTACAGCCGCAGATCGTGGAAACGTCGCGTCGCCACCAGCAATTATTGCTCCGAAAAGGAAAGTTTGGCAAAGGCCAGGACGACGTCGCGTAGTGGCCGAGCGGGAGATTACTTGCGAATCCGCGCTGCCGTGCTGCGAGCTTGCAGCAGACCAGCGGCAGAGGAGGAGGGGCCACGATCTCGGCCGCTAGCTCGTCCACCGGTTCGGGTAGAGATATGTGTGTGCACCCATCCAGCTAGATGTAGAGTTTTTTGGCTACCGGTAAGTAATAATTTTGTGTAGGCTGGTCCAGGCAAATCCAATGGGGGCTGAAATTCCTGAAATTATTTATAGTCCAATTTCGAGAACAGTGTTTATTCCATTCCTCTGTTAACTTTCTTGAAATTCCTGAAACGCGTAGGGCCTATCCTACTCAGTGGGGTTGTAGTATAAAAAAAACAGTACAGTATTTAAAAGCGAACATGAAGGTTTGGAACTCGAACACGACATGTTATGTGCGTGGAAGGTCCTGCCAAAGAGCTCCGCACATTACGAGTGATGCCGTATTGACCAATCCATCATGGTTTTGGACGTAACAATCGCAACGAAACCTGCCGTATTCCCTCGGCAGACACCCCGCGGAAACATCCGTGCTCATGTGAGAAAGGTAGGCCATGCCAGGTTGAATCAACCGCGAATGCATTGCGTGGTTCTAGTTTTACGGCACAATAATCGTGTCGCTGGACGCCGGCTGCCTTGAATCAGATTTCTCCAAACACGGATCGCAGATCAAGATAAGCAGATGTAATCCGATTTGCTGGAACGTATTACTGACATTTTGTTGGGTTAATTAGAAGTACATTAACTACTGGTCTTACGCTTGCTGTACCGCGGCAAGCTCATAAGATCGCAGGGCTACTGCTAGTCCGATCCAATACTGGTACATCAATCTCATACGGAGTAAGTTCGCAGGACTACTGCTAGTCCGATCCAATACACGCTCGTGACCACCTCTCCTTTACGCGGCCTTGTCCTTTCCTGCACCTCCCCATCCATATATCGCTCGATGCCCTTGCTTTGCTCCGTCCGTCCGTCCGTGTCCCGATCTCTCCGCCCACGTAGCCATATCGCACCGAACAAAGTACTCGACCGACACGCCACCTAGCAAGCTCGCACGGTGTGCACATTGCACTGCGCTAGCTAGCCGCAGAGTGGATGGCGAGCGGCGCAGGAGAGCGCTTCATGAGGCAGCTGAGCGCGAGCAACGACTGCGACGGAGGCTGCGGCCTGCAGCCGGAGGAGTACGGCGACAGGCGGCGGGGCTCCCGGCGCTGGTCCAAGAAGCGGGGCGCCGCGGCCAGGGGCTCCGGCGCCGGCAGCGGCAAGATGCAGGGGGAGGCGACGAAGAGGGTGATGGTGCTGGTGGACGAGAGCTCCGGGGCCAAGCACGCCATGATGTGGGCGCTCACCCACGTCGCCAGCAAGGGGGACTTCCTCACGCTCCTTCACGTCCTGCCGCGCGGCGGCGGCGGGGAGGAGGCCTCCTCCCTTGCCAACTCGCTCGGCACGCTCTGCAAGGCCTCTGGGCCTGAGGTAAGAACCTGCATTTCGTGGTTAATACAACTTAATCAAGGGATTATCAGTGCATATGATATCTAGCTTTGGTTATTGCATCCTTTTGCAAGCACGTGCTTGGAAGCATGCCCTAGAGAATTACTGCTAACAGTTCATAAATAAGTAGACGAGGAGTAGCATCTTCGTGGTTCACACGCAGTCTCTGATTCTTAGGTAAACCTGGGCGGGGTCATCTTTTTTTGCTTGTCTAGATCAGAATCAGATTAGAGCTTCATGAAAACGGAGTCATCTCGTAGGGCCCGCATTTTTCCCCTGCCTGGACGGATCCAGGCATTCCAAAAAGAAAACACTGGAAACGTACAAACCGTGGGGCTCAACTTCGGTCCCCGTAGCAGAAACGCTATGTAAGCCACTAAACCATGGCATTATGAAAAATCATATCCCTGTCTGATTGTGTTTGCTTCACTCCTAACTCCAAAGCCATTATTTCAGTGCTCGCCCGCTTAAGTGTAAACAGTACTAGTGCATGAACTATTCCTTTGTCCTGTAGCCTGGGCGAGGCATGACGATGGCTGATACGAAATGGGTGTGAACTGTGGTAGGTGGAGGTTGAGGCGCTTGTGATCCAAGGGCCGAAGCTGGCCACCGTCCTCAGCCAGGTGAAGAAGCTGGAGGCCTCCGTGCTGGTGATCAGCCAGTGTCGACCGTCGCCTTTTTGCTGGTTAAGCTGGTAAATGACTCATCAGAAACTGTAATTATTTTACTACTACTACTACTACCTGTTCTCTGCATGTATTAGCAGTACAGTAGTACTTTCAATTGGAAATGGGAAGATCATTAGGTCAACGATGAACAGAAACCGGCTGCAAGAATCATTCATGATGTCAGACTGCATTGTTTCATTAAACAAGGGCAGAGCAATCTATGGATTCCAACAGAGTACATTATTATAGTACAATCAGATTAAGCTTATCCTCTGAGGACAAGAATTAAAAAAAAAACAGATCAAGGTGAGTTAATTAGTTTTAGATTTACTAAACCTCAGGAATAGATGAACACTGAGAGGCCTTTTTCTGAGTGATGAGGGCAGCCAGGCCTCAGTCCCAAGTTGTGTCCAAACTATCTGGGACAAATCCTTGTTCACCACCGCTCAGGGCTCTTTGGAACGCAGGATTTTCACATGAATTGTACAGAAATTTTACAGAAATCAGTTCAATTTCACAAGAAAAACTAAGAAAACAGAAAAAAACCTCCAAACAAAGGAGGCCTCAGCAATTTACATGCCTTTTGGGTAAATAACACTACACTACTCTACTAGGCTACAGACCATGTGCTATCAATAAAACCGCAAATGCTTTCCTGGTCCTTGTTGATACGCCTCTCCTAAATAAAGCAAGAACGGTATAGACAGTGCTACACGGCTACTCTTACCAAACACTACTGTATGTTACCGCGTAAAAATATGGACCCGTATCATCTGAAGATGGAATAAGTGGACTATAGAGCACTTTGAAAATTTCTCTATTCCAAAAGTATTTTTTTCCCTGGCTTGAACACGTTCAAATATTTCTCTCTCTTATTATGATTTGCAGCTTTCTGCGGAGCAGCAGCGAGGAGTTTGTGGAGCAATGCATCAACCAGGCAGAGTGCCTGACGTTGGCTGTGAGGAAGCAGAGCAAAGGCATGGGCGGGTACCTCGTCAGCACCCGGTGGCAGAAGAACTTCTGGCTCCTGGCTTGATAGATAACACAGCCATAACCTAGTGTAACTCTCAAATTAAAAACTAGTGTATTACCGCGTGATCATATTTTAGCCCCATATCTTTGCACTGTTCTTTGATGAGTACAGTACATCATAAAAAAGGCTACTCCCTTCCATTCCCATTCGTGTATCGCTTGCTTTTCTCCATTGTACTCCAAAGCTTAAGAACCTTCGGATAGAACCTGTCACTACTCACTCCTACAAATCTATATCTGCAGTGTGTAATTTGTAGTGTACCTATACTATCGTGTAATGGTACATAAATGAAGTCTTGTTGTGATTTACTAGCATCTAGGAGTATTTGTTTGCTAAGAGTTCCTTGAGGTTTCTGTTTGACCGATCCCAAACCCTAGTGCCTAACAACTTATACGTACAAAGTCAGGTGCAAGACCATGGTCAAGCCAAGGGAAAGCTTCGCTCGCTGCCTTCTCCCACGCTGCCCTATCCCAGCTCCTCCTAGCAATCGAGATTAAAATGTCCAACACCTCCAACACCATGAAAACGGATGGGAACAGTCTGAAAAACCCCTATTCTGTTTTTATTTTCACATTTTTTATCGGGACGGAAACGAATATGAGAAAACCAGTAACGAAAATGATCGGAACACAAATGGTTATTCAAAAACGAACTAAATTTGAGTGGAAATGCATCGGTATCCGTCGGATACTGGTAATTCAAAACGAGAATTAGAATAGAACACCATGCCGCTAAGAATCCTACTAACTCGGTAACTCTAATATATGGACTATAAAATAAATCTATAATCAAATTATAATAGAACATAGCCCAATATAATATTTAATATTGCATTGTATAAACAATTACTACAGTTTCTTGATGGAAAATGACACAAATTTCTATCTACTTTTATGAAAAAAAATAAATTAGTATAAGGAATACTGCTAGCTGACCGTAGAATGAAGTCCAATGCTGACTGTGCCTTGCTCCAACGAGAGAGAGAAAAAAAAAATTCAAATTGCCCACACGGCCACACGTGACACGTCTAGTCTCAACCGGCTGCTGGCAGGTTTGTCTTTTTACCACCTCGGCCAGCTAGCGTAAACGCATCTAAGGCTGAAAACGGTACCTTTCAATCGCGTTTTGTTTATTTTTTTCTACCGTTTTTGATAGGCGAAGAAAAATGAAAACAATAATAAAAATGGTATGATTTTTTTTTCAACGGAATTTTATTTTTAGCAGAATTTTTTTTACCATTTTTCTCAAATACAGTAATAAGATCTCATTTGAACATATTTTATGAAAAATAAAAATTAAAAGTTATAAACCAAATAACTTTTTATTAACCTATGTTGTTGGGTTATATATTATGAATTTAGTTGCAACTTGTATTATATATTGTAAAACTTGAACTATACAGTGAATATTCGATATTTCTTTTATTTATATTTTTGACATTTTTTTACCGACCGTTTTGTTTTGTTTTTGAATTTTGTGTTTATTCGTTTATTTTTGTTTTTAGTTTTTTTTTTATTTTCATTGAAAATGGTGGAGGTGTTTCTTCTGCCGAACGTTTTCACTCCTAAACGCATCACGCCGTACGTAGCAGGCCGCACGAGGATACACGCGCTGGTCCTCAGTCACCCGCTCATCTAAATGGGCCAGAGGTTTGCTGGGCTGCTATATTCCGTATAAGAGTAAACGGGTAGAAAAAAAAGGAAATTTCTGTTATAAAACGAGATCTCCTTAAAACGGGCGGGAAAAGTCCCTAACTGTTTTTGATCCCGTATATAGTTTTTTTTATTTTCGTTTCGTTTCTGTTTATTAGTTTCGAAAACAAAAACGATCGAAAAAAATTGTATAATACAATATATAAAAGCTGATTGGGACGGAATTCTTCCGTCCCATTTTCATCTATCCAATATCGAACAGACTAGGTGGCATGGGGCTTGAACCAAACACTCCCTTGATGCACTAATAACCTAGCCCAAGCAAGAATGGGCTCAGCTTACAGCTCAATGAGAATAGGCAGTCAAACTGCAATCATACGCAGTCAAGACTGGGAGATGGGCTTATTGGGCTATTGGGCCGCTATGCTTGAGATAACGGGGAATGTACTATACTCTGTTTTAAATTTTTATTGTTACGATAATAATTTAGTTTTAAAATAAAGTAATGGTCACAATGCACTTTTATGCTTCTGAACAGTTTATTCAACACGGTGTGAACTTTATCTTCTGCACTTCGAGTGGGCCGTGCCCGACGGTGCGGACCGCGGAACGGGACGTGGACCGCCGCCGAGGCCGTGGGCCGGGAGCATGGCAGGAGTCTGCTTGCTCTGACCAACGTCAGACAGACAGAGGTCACATGCGCGACGACGCCGACTTCCTCCAGTCCAGTGCTCCGTGTTCCCTCCACCCAATCCACTGCGCGCGTCGAAATGTGGCAGGCCCCGCCGTGCCGTAGCATGCCATGCCATGCCCGGCTTTTCTCGCGTCCGCCAGCGGAAATCCATGGCACCCCGCTGTGCGGCAGCGCCGGCCGATTCGTCTGACCAGTCGCAGCCGTCGCCCGTGGGACGGGACAAACGTTTGCTTTCCTAGCGGCACGGCGTGGGTGGCCGGTTGGCACGGCACGCCGAGAGAGTGGTGGCCGCACCCAATCCCACGGCACGGCGACCGTGCCCCAAATCCCGTGCAATAATTCCGAGCACATCGCTGTCATCCACAGCGCCCACGCTTCACTCCCACTCCAAGCGGCGCGCCGCTATTTATACCACCACCGTGCGCCGTACACTCAGTATCAGCTCCGCTATGGCCAACGCCTGCCCCGCCGCTGCGGCCTCGTCCTCCGCGCTTCCGTTCCTCCTCGTGCTGCTGCTACTGCCGCTGTTCGCCGCGGCCGCGAATGTGACTTATGACCACCGCTCCCTCATCATCGACGGCCGCCGCCGCCTCCTCATCTCCACCTCCAT
The DNA here is from genome assembly GCA_001602295.1 of Zoysia matrella. NCBI lineage: Eukaryota > Viridiplantae > Streptophyta > Magnoliopsida > Poales > Poaceae > Zoysia > Zoysia matrella. Next base: position 28,816 of record BCLG01000776.1, read on the forward strand.
CCACTACCCCCGCAGCGTCCCTGGGGTAAGTTTGGCCCGGCACAGGAGCCGGCATTCCCTCTCCGCGCGCGCACGTCCTCAGTACTGCACGTCCTACACTGACTCTGCTGCATCCATGGCCGCAGATGTGGCCCAAGCTGGTGGCCGACGCCAAGGACGGCGGCGCCGACTGCATCGAGACCTACGTCTTCTGGAACGGCCACGAGATTGCCCCGGGCAAGGTTCGCGCGCAGATTCAAATTCTGTTCTGCAAATATTTCTATGCATTCGGTGAGCAACTTGGGATTTTCTTAGTGGTGAAATTGCTCGTGGGTTGCAGTACTACTTCGAGGACCGGTTCGACCTGGTGCGGTTCGCTAAGATCGTCAAGGATGCTGGGCTCTTCCTGATGCTGCGTATCGGGCCGTTCGTCGCTGCTGAGTGGAATTTCGGGTCTGACTCTCGTCTGCACCGTTAATGATTGGTTGTGCAGTTTTCAGAGATGCTAGAATGCTTTGCTCTTCGTGATGGTTGCGTTGATTAACGTGTCTCTGTGGGCTTCAGAGGTGTGCCAGTGTGGTTGCATTATGTGCCTGGGACAGTGTTCAGGACGAACAATGAGCCATTCAAGGTGCGCATGTCATGCCAATTTGATTGAATTTTTCGGTACTAATGCTAATTTTGTCCTGACTATAACGAGTTTCATGGATGCAGAGACATATGAAGAGCTTCACCACATACATCGTGGATATGATGAAGAAAGAGCGCCTTTTTGCTTCGCAGGGAGGGAATATTATCCTGGCTCAGGTCGTACAGTTTTTCCAGTCTTCTAAATTCCAGTTAGAACTGGAATTGAAGGCTCTGGAAGATCAAACTCACTCAATTCAATTTTGGTATTCCTTGCAATTGACAAGTTTACTGGAAGTTAAATCACACGTTACAGATAGAAAACGAGTACGGAGATAGCGAGCAAGCATTTGGAGCTGGTGGCAAGCCATATGCGATGTGGGCGGCTAGTATGGCGCTTGCTCAGAACACTGGTGTTCCTTGGATCATGTGCCAGCAATATGATGCTCCAGATCCTGTGGTTAGTTTGTTACTTGTATCCAATGCTCGTCTTTCTACCCAACAGTTAAAATCTGAAATTGCATAGTTAAACATACTAAAATCTAAATTCTTTTATGGCTAGCGCCTATCACAGTGATATACTATTTCTTTGCTAACTGGGTATGGGTAGATACCTCTTCTTACATTTTTATTTAGAAACTTAGAATTAAGAGTCATTACAGTAAGAACAATAGGAAAAGAAACTATACCTTATTCTAAAAAAAGGAAGGAAAAAAAATCTAAACTGCAGATAATTGTTGGTACTTGAGATTGTAATGCTTATATTGATGATCAAGAACTTTTGTGACCCCTACCCCCTGGAGTACAAGTGAACTCTTAACTATTTTCTCATTGACTTTGTGGATACCAGCATCTTGACATCTATCCATTTCATATTAATGTTTGCAAAATGGTAATATATATCACCATAATTTTTTGGCAGATCAGTTATTCATGCGAATTTGTTTTTCTTTTCAGATAAACACTTGCAATTCATTCTATTGTGATCAATTCCAGCCAAATTCGCCAACCAAACCAAAATTTTGGACTGAGAACTGGCCAGGATGGTAACGTGTTTTCGTACTTATATTGGCAGCAGGTTATAGTTGGTGCTTCTGTTGTATTACTGATGGTGCCATATGGAGATGTGCACTGCTCCCTCTGTTTTCTATATTTGATATTAGGACAAGAAGTTTCACTCAAAATTGAGTAAACATCTTGTCCTTGCGTCATATATATGTGTTTTGGTTTGTCCATCCTCAAAAGTGAAGTCAAATCATGTGCTACTTATGTCTCTTTCTTGTTTTTTTTAGGTTCCAGACTTTTGGTGAAAGTAATCCCCACAGACCACCTGAAGATGTTGCATTTGCTGTTGCACGGTTTTTTGAGAAAGGTGGCAGTCTTCAGAATTACTATGTGGTAATTTTCTTTCAAACCACTACACCTTATATTCTACCTTGCCAAATGAACTATTGTTGTTAGTTACTATACAGTCCATTTTCTGCAATCGTGAAATCATAACTGAATTTTGATCAAGTTTCTGCTATCCTTTTTGAAGTACCATGGTGGAACAAATTTTGGTCGCACGTCTGGGGGGCCATTCATTACAACTAGCTATGACTATGATGCACCAATCGATGAATATGGTATGAACTTGGTGTTCTTTTTTAATCCCATGATTATCCTAAAACCATTTTAATTTTGTGAATTTATCTTGAATTCAGGCCTTAGAAGGCTTCCAAAGTGGGCTCACCTGAGGGAGCTTCACCGATCTATAAAACTGTGTGAGCATACTCTGCTTTATGGCAACAGTACATTTCTTTCACTGGGGCCTAAGCAAGAGGTAAAGCTTAGTTGTAATTTTCTTCAAATAAAGCTTTCTTGTCAATGGCTAGAACTTATGGTTTAACAATTTAATTCAGTCAAATCCAACATTCTTACCTCAGTTACCTATCCTGCTTTTCTAACTTCTTCGTAGGCTTGTTTTTGTTATGAATTTCATCAAATTTTACCCAATGAATGTTTCTTGAATAGATCACTATGAACCTATCTGTTCACATTCAGCATACGGTAAACAGCCCATGTATTAGTGCATATATTTATTTTTCTTGATTCACATTTTTATATCCTACTAACCATCAGAATCAATACTAAATTGCTGAACTTTTGTCTACAGGCTGATGTTTACACTGATCAGTCTGGAGGATGTGTTTCATTTCTGGCTAATGTTGATTCAGACAACGACAAAGTCGTCACTTTCCGTAACAGGCAATATGATCTTCCTGCTTGGTCAGTTAGTATCCTACCAGACTGCAAGAATGTGGTGTTCAACAGTGCAAAGGTATCTGCTCTTTTAGTTGTACTGTCGAATTGGAACAGATTCGGCCTTTTCAAATAAGGACTAGCAGCATAATTAAAATGGAGTAAAAATATGTTGGCGTGTAGCCAGTATTAGACTGCTCCATTCTTATCATTTGCTACTCTGATCCTTAGGTGCAATCTCAAACGGTAATGGTGGATATGGTTGGAGAAAGGCTTCAAGTGTCAAAACCTGATCGATGGAGCATTTTCAGAGAAAAAACTGGGATTTGGGGCACTAGTGACTTTACCCGAAATGGCTTTGTGGACCATATTAATACAACAAAGGACTCAACTGATTACCTATGGTACACAACAAGGTTGGTCTACATCATTCTTTTTCATATGAGTTCAATAGTGATTGAATATGGGTGTTTCAACAGAAGGGAGTTACCTTAGTATCCATTCATCCTATAAGTTAATTTTGCTCTGTACCGTCCTTCCACTTTCCAGTTATACACATGATCTAAATTCGGCTGATGGTATCTGCAGTTTTAGTGTGGATGGAAGGTACTCCTCAAAGGAGAGCCATGCTGTTCTTAATATTGACTCTAAAGGCCATGGTGTACATGCTTTCCTGAACGATGAGCTTATAGGTTTGTTCTTAACTCTTATCTTTTTTTTTTCCCTTTTCTTTTTGGAAAAAGGAGACACATGCCTCCAGCTTTTATAGAAAGCCAAGTCACAGGTTACAAGACTGGGGAAACCAGTTTACCAAGCACACACAACGACTACGACAGCCATCAACCGGGCAAAAACAAGCCCCTGACCGGACTGCCAAAACCAAACACTTCACTACTAACGCACATCTAGCTAGAAGACAGTATCAAACGTCCAGGCGCACAAGCCACACTACCAAACTTATTACATCATCAAGAGTTTTCAGAAACCTGCTCAAAGATACTTCATATCGCAACGACATCAGAGGTAAACGACGTCTTAGGAAGGTTTCAGAGCCACCGAGACTTTCTGTATGAGCTGCGCCAAAAGCCCGCCATCCTTCTCCTTCAGCAACCATTGCCATTTCTATAGAAACGATAGCCCAAGAGATAAACCATCAGTGGGGGAAGGGAACTTTTTCTCAAAAGTCATCTTGTTTCGAATTCTCCACATAGCCCAAGCAATCCCTGCCAAAGAAAACCAAAGCTACTGATTGTGATGAATGAAAGCGACGCAAGAAGCCTGTTGACCAAAAATCCAAGATAGAACTGGGACATCTGTCCCAATAGAACAGGTCCCGTAAAATGCACCATGCATATTGAGAAAGTGGACAAGTAAAGAAGATATGATCAGATGTTTCTTAATTCTTACTTCATACTGAAAAATCTCCGCTTCTGAATATATTTTTTGTAGGGTTATTTCCTCAGTTCCTATCCATGCCACTTGAACATTTTAAGTATCCATTTTACAGTTATTCTGAATTTCGATGTGGATTTCTTGCCTTTCCTTAGGGGCTGCAGGTTCATACATCTTCTGCAGTTCCTCTTACTCTTGGATACTATAATGTAACCGTTATTCTCTTAATTTGTGCGGTAGTTCATCATTACGCATACTGATTGTGGAAGTATCTTTGTTCCAGGTAGCGCCTATGGTAATGGCTCAAAATCGAGTTTCTATCTGAAACTCCCTATCAAGTTGAGGATTGGGAAAAATGAGCTTGCCCTACTAAGCATGACTGTTGGTTTACAAGTAAGCACTTGCTGATAGCAATGACTATATTTGAATTATCCATGTGGAATTTGTCGCATGCCTAATGCTATTTCATGTGGGATGTGCATGTAAATGGAAGCTATTGTTAGACATTTTTGTTCATAAAACAAACATGCTGTTTATATAAGTAAAAAACCACATGCTGAGCCAAGTTTTCTACCCTTACATTTGCTGATTGAGTTACCAGATGATTGAGGACTTTATGCACTCTTGAAGAATGCAGGTCCCTTTTATGAGTGGGTGGGAGCAGGCCTTACAAATGTGAATATCTCTGGTTTGAAAAATGGAACCATAAACTTGTCTTCAAGTAACTGGGCTTACAAGGTACTAGCATCAAGATTCTTTGAATTGTTCAGCCACATTTTTATCTGATAATTCAATAGGAAACTGTCATTATGACTTCAATATGATTCAAACCTCTTAATTTACAGAGTGCCAGATTTGTTTTTCTTTACCTGTTGATATGCGTTAATAAAATGTTTATACTTCTTGAATAGATTGGGCTGGAAGGGGAATATTATAGTTTATTCAAGCCTGATCAGGGAAGTAATCAACGGTGGAGACCACAATCGGAACCACCAAAACAACAACCTTTGACGTGGTACAAGGTAACCTTATATGATCCTTACTCTTCATATACGCCTTTTCTTCATCTTGTCACTTGTCTAATAAAAAAATATATTTTAGATAAGTGTTGATGTTCCACAAGGAGATGATCCAGTTGGGATAGACATGCAGTCTATGGGCAAAGGTTTGGCTTGGTTGAATGGAAATGCCATTGGGAGATATTGGCCCAGGACTAGTTCTGCAGATGACAGGTGCACTTCCAGTTGCAACTATAGAGGACAATTTTCTCCAGACAAATGCAGGACAGGTTGTGGCCAGCCAACACAAAAATGGTAATGTAGTGAAATTTATCACAGTTCACGACCGTTTTTATTTATTTATATGTTTCCTTGTAATTTGAGATCATCAATGTATCAAGAAAAGATCGAAGCGGGTATTTCACATTCTGCCTTATTTGGTCTAGGTACCATGTCCCGCGGTCATGGTTTCATCCCTCTGGAAACACCCTTGTGATTTTTGAGGAGAAGGGTGGGGATCCCACAAAGATCACTTTTGCAAGAAGAGTTGTGACAAGTGTATGCTCCATTGTGTCAGAGCACTATCCTACCATAGACTTGGAGTCCTGGAATAAAAGTACAACAAATGATGGCTCAGCAGCAGCCAAGGTACAATTGTCTTGCCCTGAGGGTAAAAATATATCGTCAGTAAAGTTTGCAAGCTTTGGAAACCCCAGTGGAACTTGTGGCTCATATCAACAAGGAAGTTGCCACAACCCGAACTCTTTGTCTGTTGTTGAGAAGGTAAGTTATACTTTGCTATGCAGTTCTTGCATTTTGGTACGGTGTCCACTTGAATACAATCTCAGAATCTGATGGCAGTGGACCTTTAGTTGGTTTTTTGAGATGTGATGATGCATGTGGATTTGGATCAACGCACATGAGTTTGCTCTTGGAATTCGATCCCTGTCAGTTATGAGTTCTGACTTTGCAGTGTTAGTGCAACTGGATTAAATTTACTTTTACAATGTACATGCCATCCCATTGAGTTTTTCCTTTTAGGGACACCAGAATCCTGGTAGAACATCTAAAAGGTTTAGCTTTACGTTCCAAAATAACCATGAGTTTCATGTGAGCTGTCTGAAAATTGTTTATAATTAGGGTACACAGAGATCTATACATTACTATTGACTATATAAAGCTTCAACCCTTTACTGAACAGTTCTTTCCTTGCAGGCCTGCCTGAACATGAACAGGTGTACCGTCTCCCTGTCAGATGAGGGATTCGGGAAGGATTTGTGCCCTGGAATCACCAAAACGCTTGCTATCGATGCGGACTGCTTTTAGTGAGTTATTATATCCCTGCTATGCATAACAGGTTCCGAGTCTGCAAATGTGTTTGTCAATCAAAATCTCAAATTTGTAGTTATTTCAATCTGGATTTGAAGTTTAACCTAGATTTAGGGGCAGTGACACCGATTCCTGAGCGAGGCATCGCATATCAGGATCTGTATATGAACTGTTTTATCAAAACCCATGAAAAACTCCCACGGTTCCGCATTCAGGTTCTGGCAAATCATAAACTTTCTGTGGAGCCAATGACACACAAGGCTGTGCATACAATCGAAGTAAAAAAGATGGGTCGTCTTTTCCTTACTGTTGGGTTGGGAGTGCTAATGACCTCCCGCCAGGCCACAACGCAATACAGATTAACTGTATTGTCCTCTCGAATACTCGCGGTTTTTATGTAGTATACTTAAGTGCGAATGCACTGTTAGGTCGTCAGTTACAGTTCTTTCCCCTTGATCAACGTTCCCCTGATTTGTTTGAACTTTGGACCGGTGTTGTCTTAGGGTATCGTTGACGCCTTTGACGGCTACGTTACACGTAGGCCGGAGGCGACGTCTCAGCTAACGGAATCATTTCACCAATCTGGCATCTAGCATGCATGGTTTAATATTTCATCATGAGCGAATTCTTTTAATGGAGAAGTGATATGCTGACAAGTTACGCGGTTCCTATATGGGCGTCCTCTTGATGATGTTTTGCCTGTAAAAAATATGCATGTTGTTTGATCTGTCCCTAAAACATCATCCTTTTAACACTTTCGGAGAAAATGGGAAACGGCTCACAAAGTCACAAGTATATATTTTTTTAAGAGATTCGAGATATTCTCTCATTTTGTTAAACAAGTCTTGATAAGTATGGTAGCTGCTGCTGCTAAGCTAGATTAGCCAGGGTATTGACCTGCCATCCATTCTTAACTACACCCATAAAGCAGTATTATACTATAAGATTGGCAGGCCAAGCCGTCTGAGAGACGATACTAACCAAACGTCTAGGAGTTTAAATACTAAACACTAGTCAATGACGGATTATTAAGCACACATAATCAAGGCCCAGAACATGATCGCTCCCTGCTATCCACTAACACAAGCCTCTCAAAAGAAGACTGATGACTGAAGAGATAAGGCTGCCCGCTGCAACAAGGTACCTTTAGCGATGCATCTTTGCGAAGTGTGTCGATATACGTTTATTAAATTGAATGTAGCGTCAATCAACTGTCTAGATGCTATTCAGAACAACATCAGAGACTTCTTATCTTTGTATGGTTTCTTGGAGGATCTATGCAGAACGGCTGATAGGCATCTTTCCCCATCTGCCGACACTTCAGTGATACAACTCTATGCTATGATAGTGTCGTATATTGAGGTTACATCAGGTCGTTTCATTCACCGGTGGCAACAACGACATGAAGGAGAACTAAAACAAGAAAATGAAGGAACGAAATGATTATGCTAGTTCACCTAATTACCATGGCGCTGACGGGTCAGCTGTGATCTGGACACCAGTCATGCCTAAGCTGTCATCATATTGTTCTAATCCTATTCGTTTGCTGCGGTAATGACGTAACAGGGAATCTAATCATGCCACCCTCTTATCTTCCAACATGCCATATCATTGTCTACTGACCTTAGTCTAAGCACCCTCTGCTAGAGGTTCGAGAAAAAGTATCCTTTGCTCATACAGTTTCCAACAGGAAAGAGAAGGACGAGAAATCAAGGATACAAGTGCCTGAAATTGGATAACTTAATCTTCAATCAAGGCCAGGCAAAAGGCGCGATATGGGAATGGAAACACCACGCACCAACTTGGCAAATAGGCACCAAGAAACTTTTTTGAACCGAAGGATAAAATGCAAGAACATGGAAGCAATAGCCATATGTCAATGATTTGCAAATTGGGGTTTTCAATGATCATGTCGTCAATTTAAAATCTCTAAGCAAAAATAACTAATTGGAGGTCCTTCGCCGTGGCTCCACGTAGATCATTGTCTTTGCTATTCGTTCATCTACCGCATCTGATAAACTAAAATGTTGTGGTTTGCTGGACGTTTTATAAATTTAATGTCATTTCTGATTGGACAGGTAAGCATGCAACGGTTTTCCAATACACTATGCCTGATGAAAAAGAAAACGATCCTTGTTCGCTTGATCTATATCAGGCTCGGAATCTCAGACGAATCCACACTCACACTAATATTTTGCCAGAATAAACGAAAACCTGGAAAAATCATTTTCGTATACTATTAGTGGTAGTAAAAAAATGAAACAAATAATCCGGGCGTCATGGATGGGAGCGCCACCAATTCATTAATAAAATGAGCAACTGCCCGATCAGGCGATCAGGGATGAACGTAACTGCGCAAAAGAAGAAATTCAAGGCATTGGCCGGTCGAAACCAAATCATTGGATTTTCTTGTTTCCAGTTGTTGATCATTGGAATCCATTATTCTTGCGTGATTGCTTCAACTTTACTGCAAGCAAAAAAAATTTTCTCGAAAGAAATACAATGCCGATCCAATCAAAACCGTCTCGGATACGGCATGATTGTCCACTCAGTGCTGGCATTGCCCAACGATTCGGATCTTCCTTTCCACTGGCGTCCACGCAGTTTCACCGCCTTTCTTGTGTAACTGATCTTCGTTGGAGTGGGGGAATCATGTGTAGACCGGCCTTTTCTGGACGGAGAACATATCTAACCGATTCCCGGTTCGTGTTTCCCTCGACCACTCTGCCCCGTTAGATTGTTCCTTGCTACTACTCCAACCGCTACTACTACTAATTTGTGAAGTTTGGTGCGACCATTTGCTCGTCCAGGACTTGAGGCAGTGACGTGTGAGCGATCGTGTCCACGGGTTGCGATCAAGAACGAACGAACATTGATTTTTTGGGCATAAATACGGCTCCAATTTGGCACCATTGTCGGCCAAAAGTGACCCCTTAGACGCAATCGGCGAACGCAGCAGGCCTGGTCGACAGACCACGACCGCTGCGCACAGCGGAAGCGATCAGGTCCCCGGCCGGCGACGTCGACATGCACGGCGGTACGCCCCCTTCGGCTCGTCCGCGTCCTCCACCCAAAACGCGCAGGCCGCGGCACCGTTCGGCCGTCTCACCAGACAACCCCAACCACACCGAATTCACGTCCTCCGGGGCCCGGGCCCCGGCAAAGCAAAGCGCGGGCGCGCCCCTGCGGCAAGTAGACGCGAGTCACGCGACGAGCTCCCCTCCCCGCTGCAGTGAGGTCTGGACTCAGGAGGATCTCCGTTTTCCCTGGACGGGCGATCGGCCGCGGCCAACCACGATCCGCGCGCGGGTTGTCGGTTGCCCATCCGAAACTTCAGTTCCAGCCGGGTTTACACTCGCGCAGCCACGCCGCCGCGGATCGTGTGCGTGGATACCAAATCCGGCTCTGGGGACGTGAAATCATCGCTGCTACTTGCGTGATACTCCTACTGGCATTGGGTTTTTTAAGGCAACGTGGTCGTGGAACGCCGAGACGCATGTATCCCCGCGCGCGGCAATCGTTTCAACTCGTCAGGAGATGTATTTTTAGTTTTTACCCGGTCGCAGCCGCGGCTTCATTTGTTTACGGCATTTTTTACCTGGACGCCGCGGCTTTGTTTAATCCGTCCATGGTCCATGGAGTCGCATCGCACGGATACTTCGTTGATGCTAGCCCTCGATCGAGCCCCACTTCGTCCCAGCCGCCATCAACGCCATTCACTACCATGACGACTGGATCGGAGTCAGACTGCTCGCTGGCCGCTGCTGTACACTTGCATCGTTGGCCTCTGTCGGTACACCAGGTGCGAGCGACTCCACCGTCGCCCGGAGACGGGGTCACACAGGTGGCGACGAAGAATCAGCAAGCACTTCGCCGCCGCGTCGGTCGGTCCGTTCCATTTCCACGATCTAGAATCAATCGCCTCTCGTCCGGCTATCTCATCACCACGCTCCGCACATGCACGGGGCCGTGCTCGTGCTGCCGCTCGGAAGAATCCAAGGAGCGCTTGGTCATTGACTAGTCTATTACGGGGTCGATCTATGCATACGGACCGTACGCCCACTGGAAGTTGTAAATGCATCTCGATGCGATGCGGCTGCGTTTGATCCACTCCAATGGGCGCTAGTAGAATATTGGCTGTGCGTTCCTGTGGACCAACGCGACGCGATCGACCAGGGGTTGAAAGGAGGGAAAAAAACAACGCCGATGATTGGTGATCTGGATCGAGCGGCGGCAGCCGTGGACACGGCACGAGCGGCCGCTGGTGGCGCTGCCGGTACGGACAATAATGGCTAACCGTGCCGTACTTATTCATTCGCCCGTCAATCATTCATGCGCTCACCTGCAGCAGCAACGGCGGCAGGTCGAATCGGAAAAGCACAAACGCGATCGGCTCTTGTCCATGGATCGGCGAATGGGCACGAATTCTGTGTGAGTGACGTACCATTTGAATCCAATAAATCGAATTCTGAATTCTTGATTCTAGAATTCAGATTTTAAGAATTCAAAATCTCAGCTGTTTGAATCAAGAGATTTTATTGAATTTTTTAGATTTTAAAATTTGAATTCTGTAAATTCAAAGTTCCAACTTTTTAAATTATGATATTTTATCATTTTAAGTATATTGATATGCATTGTGATATAAAATTTTAAATAATATTTAAATCTATGAAATTATATAAAATTTTATAATCTTTTAAAAACTCACTTGTTTGGATACGTATAAATTTTTTTTTATCGTAATCGCATAGGATTCAAACAGGGAGTGAGTCGTCGTACAGTCTTCCGCCGCCAACTTCACAATGTGGACCGCAGTACGCAGTTACAAGTACGGCTACTTGTACTTCATCCGGTGTTTTTTGTTGATGCTGACTAGCTCTACAACACAAAATGGAAATGATAATCATGCATGCAAAAACGCTCTTTGCGTGTGAGAATTCTGTGTGATTCTGTTGAAGATACTAACTACACTTACGAATTTTACAAAATGTTTTTTTTTCTTAAATCTTCATTCCAAGAGTTAACACTGTCGGGCGGCACAAGTACAAAAGCAAAGCTACAAAATCTCATACGATCACATCGTTTGGACTCCTCTTCTTCTTTGCCCCTTCCTGTCGTTGTCGATGTCCATCACCAACAATTCACTCCATGTCTCTAAAATGGTCCGCTACGACAATTCTTGCTCAAAGCTAGGCTAACCACTCACCCTCTCTCCGACACACACTGACACACATCCCACTGCTACAGCTACACTCACTTGCTCAATTTTATCTCTTTTATAAAAAAAAATAGTAAGAAACCAGTTCATAAAGCTACTCCCTCTATTTCTGCTCTCGCCCTCTCCCTCGCTTTTGCCACTTCTCACCGTCCACCCACGCATTCCTCATTTAGCTCCCCTACCCGCCTCTTTCTCTGCTTGCTTTCCTCCGCGACCATCTCCCGCCCGAGCCCGCCGATGGCGAACCCTCCCGAGCTGTACCACAAGATCCTCAATCTTCCCAAGGACACCTCGCCGTCCGAAATCCGCGCCGCCTACAAGAGCCTCGTCAAGAAATGGCACCCCGACAAGCACCCGCCGTCGACCAAGCCCGAGGCCGAGGCGCGGTTCAAGGCCATCACCGAGGCATACGAGGTGAGCAGTCTTTCACCACGCGGGGAGGACTTGTTGATTGCGAATTGCGCAGAATGTTTCGTGACGTCGTTCCCGGTTTCTGCTGCCGCAGGCGCTCCTGGACCATCAGCAGGAGAACAGGGCGGTGTTCGGGGTGTGCAACGACGGCCGGGCGGGCGAGAGGCCGCCGCCTTTCGTCCGAGACGCGCCGCGCATGGAGAGGACGCGGAGCGACGACTTTTACGCGAGGAGCGCGCCCGGGACGCCGGCGAGGGAGTTCAAGAAGGTATACAGCTCCGGCAACTCCGAAGGACGGCGCGCCTTCGCCGAATTCTCCAGCTCCATCATGCGCAAGGCGCCACCGCTGGAGCGCAAGCTCGAGTGCACCCTCGAGGAGCTCTGCCGCGGATGCAAGAAGGAGGTCAAGTTCAGCCGCGACGTCGTCACCAAGAACGGGTACTTCGTTCTCTCCCCTCATTGCCTTTCTGACACGGTTACACCTCATCATCCGCGAGCAATACTGATTGAAGACACCTTACTTGAAATCTGGCGAGCAGTCAGTTGTCTTCAGCTGTTCTTTATAAAACCAAAGGAATAATCAAAGAGCTAGTAACCAAAATTATGAGTTAATCTATGGTTGGAAACTTGAGGCCAGGGTAGGCACGACATCAGACTTCGTTCTGATGGGGACACACATTCCACTTTCTGTCATGCCAATTCGCTGCGCTGTTTGGAAATGCTCGACGAACAGTAAACCAGCACAATCGCTTTCCGCTTTATTTCAAGGCCATGGCGGGAGCACTTCCTTCCTCTGTGTTTTACGGTGGGGGAGGTGAGTGACCACTTTACAGGCCTGCCTCTGCCTGCATTTGTGGTTCGTCAGTGGAATATTTAGCTTACTTTGGAACATAGCCACCACGGAACCCTTTACACGAGCTCAAAGCTTTTCCCCTTGCCGGCATCTATCCTATTCGTGCAAGTTCATCCTACCTAACACAAGCCATGAATGAACGATTGCAATGTTTTAATTCGAACGGGGATAAGCGCTGGCTAGGATCCTTCCATATCGGTGGATATAATTCAGAGGTGTCAAGATGCTTTGTTTGCCACATATGTGTATGCGTGTTCGTTGGAAGCTTTTAATTATATCTGGCAGAGATGTGGTCCTAGTTTCGAGCGATCGGCAGTATTCATAATTCTATGTTTTTACATGTGAGGGTTGCGGTCTAGTAGTTGGTTTCAGAGACAATGACTCCTGAACTCCCTCTCACTCTCACTCTTGGATTGACCACACTCAGTTGGCTCGCGTTCTGTGCAGGTTGATTGTTAAGAAGGAGGTGAGTCAGATGGTCCTGGTGAAACCAGGTTGGAAGAAGGGTAAACAGGTCGTACTCGAAGGCATGGGTGACGAGCGACCTGGCTGCCTACCGGGCGACGCGATCTTCACCGTGTCGGAGAAGAAGCACCCGGCGTTCAAGCGAGTGGGCGACGACCTGGTGCTGAAAGCGGAGGTGCCGCTGGTGAGCGCGCTCACCGGGTGGTCGTTCTCGTTCAGGCTCCTCAGCGGCAAGAAGGTGAGCATCTCGTTCCACGACGAGATCATCCGCCCGCGGTACGAGAAGGTCATCCGAGGCGAAGGGATGCCGGTCGCCGGGCAGAAAGGCGCGCGGGGCGACCTCAAGCTGAAGTTCGAGGTCGTGTTCCCCAAGGAGCTGACCGACGAGCAGCGCGCCGGGCTCGCCGAGATCCTGAAAGGATGCTGCTGAGCAGAGCTTGCCACGATGCCAGGTCCAGTCAGGGTTTCTTGGCCGTGTGTCAATACTCAAAGCGAGTGAGTACATAAAGAGAGACGTGCCTTGTACATACAGAGGTTTTGTAAGAATGAATGAAACGCGAGGCGAGCCTTCTGCGAAGAGGATACGATACCCCCGCACGTGCTCGTTGTCTGCGTGAGCTGGATGTGCTTATTCTGATGAGATCTCGCCGCCTTCTTTTGTCCTTACCAGCCGTTTGATTGATTCCTTCAACTTCATTCACTCCATTAGCCGTCGGAAAGTGTGGCTTGAAAGCCTTGTACTAGCATACCAAATGCCACTTCCACGATCTCGCCGCCTTCTTTTGTCCTTACCAGCCGTTTGATTGATCACTAACACTTCATTCACTCCATTAGCCGTCGGAAAGTGTGGCTTGAAAAGCCTTGTACTACCATACCAAATGCCACTTCCACGGTTCCACCTGCTAACTAACCCTGCCTGCCCCCAGCCCTTTTGTCCTTTGCAAGGAGCTGGTAAAATGCGCTTTGCAGGGCGACCCGGTGGTGGCTTCATCGCTTGGTATGCAGTGTTTGCCTTTGGGTCAATGGCACCTTTGCCTAATCCCTTCCTTGAACTGCAGTAAATTGCAGCTCTGTTTTGTGCTTTCCCCTGCTTTTGTGCTAACGACATACATGTGGCTGATTGATTATTCAGAGAGAGAGCCAGAGAGGGGTTGGTCAGGAATACCAGTGATTCCACTGCTTCTGATGGTCCAGTGCTTGGGCCAGCTTCTGGAGAAAATTATCCTCGAACTGGACCACATCCATGAACCGCTGGTACTCGAGTGAAATGCGGAAATTGAATGCAATGATCTAGCTGTTGGATCCCAAAACAAACGCAGGGAAAGAGCTGGAATGGTTGGTGCAGCGCAGGCTCCCCAACAGATGTCGGGCCCCTGGTGTTTCTTGATGAGAAGGCACAACCAAAACGAACCTGTTGGGCAGTGGTGGTTCGCTGCCAATTGGCATTCGGTAGGGCGGCATATTGGTACGCGCTGCAAGTGGGTGCGGCAGCAGCGGCACAAATGCCATGGAACAACTGGATGGGAGATGCGCCTGGTGTTGATCCGGCATCTGGCACTGTGTTTCCTTTCCTGCTGATGATTCACTTGTTTCTTGGTTCTGCGTTCTTCTGTAGCAAATTCGACAAAATAATGGGCGTTTTTTATGTGTGCTCGTTAACACTGTCACAAACTCGACCTAAAAAAGATGTTCGAACTTTCACAGATGGCCCGCCGTGAGGTCATAGAAGCAACAAGGCCAGGCCGAGTCCGCTTTAGCCCACTTGGAGCGGTGCCGGCCTAATATCTTGAGGCCCAAGTGTGGTGTGGGATTGGCTCGAGGAACATCACGCGGCGGGGGCCGCTCAAAATTATCAGATTTTTTTAACATTATAGTTTTACTTGATATGTTTAGTGTTATTTCACTCTATTATTTACGGAGTACATAGTAAGTGTTATTAACATGGACCAAATACATTCGACAAATTAAAAAAATTGTATCTTACACAATCGACTACAGTTGAAATCTACCTAGTATTTTCAGTATTAGCAACCATGACCCAACCACATTGTTGTGTCGGGGCAACCGGGCCCTGGGCTGTATATTCAGCGCACCGGCCACGCAGATCAGGAAAGGCAGTTGGCGAGGTGGCGCGTGAACGGGAACAGCCAAATCTGTATCAGATGCGCGCCTTCTTTCTCTGAGCCGAACATCCACTCCTCGACACGCCTCGTTTCCATGTCGAACGCCACCAGCTTCCACGGCGCCCACAGGTACACAACGTCCCGCCCCGGGTGGAACGCCATGAACAAGAAGGTGACTGCCTCGCTCGCGTCGTCGGCAACGAGGTCCTTGACCCCGAGCTCGTGCTTCAGCGCCCATTCCCCTCCGCCAGCATTCTTGAGCTCCCAGACCTTGAGTCGCGATCCATCGCTGGACGCGAACCGCAGTCGGCCGCGGCAGTGCCCCGCGCGCGCCCGGCAGCTCACTGGCGCCGGGAGCGCGGTGACCGCGCACGACATGGTGTCGAGGTCGACGCGGACGACGTGGCCCGAATAGGCCAGCACGTGGAGCGCGCCGCCGAAGTAGTGCATGGTGGCCGACATGGCGTCGGTGTCGATCCCGAAGTCGACCTCGTGATCCCGCCACGCGCTGGCCTCGGAGTCGAACACCTCGATGGACGCGCCGCGGGGCAGCCACCCGGTGAAGCAGACCACCTTGTAGTGCGGGGAGTCGCAGGGGTCGAACGCCAGCACGGAGAGCAGCGTCTTCCCGCGCGGCGCCGGCAGTGCCGCCCACCGCCTCGTGGTCGGGTTCACGACGTGGAACGTCGCCGTCGGGTACGTCGACGCGTAGTAGAGCAGCAGGCCGTTGCATCCGTCGATGATGGTCGACATGCCGTGGCACGGGAAGAAGCCCATGTCCACGGCCTCCGCCACGCCGCCGCCGCCGTCGGGCGCGCACGCGTAGGTGTACGTTTGCTGCTGCTTCCTGCCGCCGTCGCCGCCACCACCACGAAGGCCGTCGTGGAAGAGCACGCCCGACGTGATGAGCGGCAGCCGCCGGCGGAGGTGGTCGCTGGAGATGATGCGGTCCCAGGACGTGGACACGCACCGGAACCGCGCCAGGGACTTGCACGGAAGCCTCGCCAGGATCTCCGTCAGCACATCCTCGCTTATCTCGCCAGCCATCTCTTTAGTTACCAAGGATCGATACAACAAGAGAGCTCTTCCACAGCACACAGCAAACCTCACCAAGCTAGTACAGTAATCAACACAAGCGGCTGCGATTATTTATAAGAACCTTTGGGCTGAGGCTTGATTTCTTCACCACCTTGAACGGGAAGGGATCTGGAACGCGACGAAACCGAAATGCCTCCCGTGGCCGGCACGAAGCGCGTGTAAATGTAGTGACAGCCTGATAGATGACGAGATACACTTGGATGGAAGTATAGAGCTTAATTATCCAATGCTGGAAACCAGAAATGGATGCAGATCGCAGAATGGGCATGCAGCAAAACGTGAAGCGCTTACGCCCTGGATATATATGCGATGTATAGCATGTTTTCTGTTGCCTACAGCTTCGAGATGCTGACATATCAGGATTTTCAGCCGTTTGGAGTGAGCAGGAAACCTCATTCTCTGTGTCAATTGCGCGTTATTGAAATAAAGAGTACGGAGTGCATTGGAATACAACTTTATGCACCAGTTGAGCACAATGTTGGAATTGCGCGTGTGAATGGACAACGATCTATCATCAGAAAAATTCAGAATCAGACTGTTAGATCTTGAACTAGCAACAGAATGCCACGAGGAAAGACTATGCCTCATAGTAACATGACGCACTATGTTTTCACCGATACGTAAAGCTCTGTAATCTTTACAACAAAAAAAAGGTATATAATGCCAATTAAGAAATCTGTGAAAATTGATGAGCAAGAACTCCCCCCGCTCGGCATTGCGTCCAAGCAACAACCGGCGAGCTGGAGACAAGGTCTTCAAGCTGTCCGGCCCCGTCGGCAATGCACTTCTGCGCGCACGGTGTGGCGTCCACGTACAGAGCTGGAGTGGATCGTCAGAACTGCCACTCATGTATATCTCGTCAGATATCGCCATGTTTCTTATTTTAATTACAAATAGAAAGAGTTTGTTCAGGAAGTCCGTTGCTTACTTGCTTAGGGCTTCAAGCGTACTAACTGGACGGGAGAATCTTGTCCGCGTTCTGATCGTCGGCACAGTACAAAATACGATTGTGAATGTGGTGTGTCTTTGTATTCGATATGACTTAGTCTACGGAAGACTCAAGAGGATTTTTACTTGCTTCGAGCCATCTCGAACAGTGTAATACCGTACGTCTAAGAGGTGGTTTATCTCGATAAGATAGTACAAAAGTCGGATTCTCTCTTCGGGAGAGGATCCGATGCCTAAATCGTAGGTGCTCGACGCACGTATTCGTGGGGTTGCTTGCGCGTGAACAGATACGCGCAAGGGCTCTGGGTTTTTCCGTGTTCGTTGTTCTTTCTCTCGTTCTATCGCTCCCCGGGCCCCTCTTTATATAGGGCGGTCTGGAGTTATAAAATAGTGGGCCCTACGCGGTTCTGCTTCGCTGACAGGTGGGTCCTTCACTGGCATCGTCATCATTCGTCACGCTCATGCGCGGACGTGACCCGTTGCGTCGCACGCAGCGACAGGTACTTTATTGCCTGTCCGGCACTATAGTATCAGCTACAGTGCCGTCGGATCTTGTTAGTTGACTCCCGCGGCCCATCTGACTCTGCGGGTTTAGCTGGAATGTCGTCGTGGTGAAACCCGTCTCGTCCCGTCAGGGCGGTTGGCGATTGGCCACCGGAGTAAATATGACACAACGCCGTATCTACTCACAGGTGTCAGTCCCCGGAGTCGAGGTCGACGTCACTGTGCGTCTTAACGCGGCTAAGACGTCTTTCGTAGACCGTCACCTCGGAGTCGGACCGTGCATTCGTGCACCGTCGTCCGACCCTTAAACTCTTCGAAGTCTTGACTTACATGTACGAGTACGAGTCGTCAAGTAACTGAGGTATATGATCCTAACAAATCTGTTGCTCGTTTCTTGGACGCAATACCATGCCGACGCCGTCCTCGCACTAAGCTTGGCGTCGTCGTCCATGTCATCTGTCCATGAGAGAAATCCGGCACCTGTCGCGGACAGGCCTCTCACCGTACCATCCCTGAACAATTTTTCGCTTTGAGGTTGATGGCCGGTGCACGAGATAGAGATAGAGAAAGCGAGCTTGAGTGCGATCGGGGGTTATCGGTGCGGTTGCCGGGTCGCGGAAGCAAGGACGCTTCGGGGCGGCGTTTTCGGTGGACGCCACTCAAAGCTTCCCCTGCTGCCGCTGGTGCTCGCCTGAAATTCGGTGGTGACGTTGACGCGCTTTCAGAAGAAAGCTTTGTGGTTTCTTGGCACGCCCCACCTCCGCTGCCGCGCCATCTTCGTCGGTTGCTGATGCTGATTCATCGTTTTCTCTTCTTGGAACAGGGCGAACCGTTACGATCACCGCTTGCTACAGATGGTAGCCATTATTGGGGGGGTGGAGGAGACGTGCCAGCTTAAGGATGCTTACACGCGAGATGCTACTACTGTCAAGGGAAAACAACCTATCTAACACTCAATCATTATCTGAAAATTCTAACACAGTCAAAAGCACTGCCAGGTAAATTTGACCAATACTCTTGTTCACAAACAACTGAAAAAAAAAAAAAACTGGCCAGTTTTTTATTTACTAGAAATCCGTTGTTGTTTTGACTTTTGCGGTTCATGCATTCAGAACAAAGTAGCTATCCTCCACTGGCCAAACGGGCAGAGCGAACGCCAGAAGGAGAAGGGTCACAAATCAACCGAATCTGGACTGATTTGTAGGCCCATCTGATAAGCAGGCCCCTTTGGACGAATCGATTCATGGTATACACTCTCTGACAAATGGCCTGCTATCCGAGTTCTAGAGCAGCCACGTGGCAGCATGGCAGTTGTTGCCAACGTTTGTGAAGCCGCAACGCTGCAACCTCTGCTCCAGAATCTCTCCAAACAAAAGCATCTCCTCTCTCTCAAAATGAAAAGGAAGGATCTATCTCCAAGCCACTGGCTAATCCAAAACCAAGAAACAGCACTCCCGTACCGGTTTGGATCACAGAAAGGAACTAGTAGAAAGCCGCAGCAGGGGGTAGATCAAGGTATCATATTTATCGACGATGCAATAGTTACGCAGCTAGTTTTCCAGATTCCATATGTTTTGGTTAGCTGCTAACACAAGCATAGGATATAAGTATGATGTACTAAAAATATTGAGATCGTTGATTTCTAACATATTTGTTTTATTAAAAAATTTATTTAAATATGTAAAATTTTGCTATTATTTGATTTATCATTAGTGAAATTTGAATCACGACTAATAATTTTACACATTCGAATAATTTTTTTAATAAGACGAATAATCAAAGTTGATGTTAGAAATTAACAACGTTAATATTTTAAAACTGGAGTGAGGGAGCAAAAGTTTGATGACATATTGGAACTCCGTATCAGGTTAGCACCTGACAGAAGGGAATGGAATGTCACGGGGAATCGTGAATATCAGTCAGGCAAGAAAAGCAACTTCACTCAAACATAAAATATGCTCACCCAAGCAGTCGAATTCAAGGTACAAGCTGTCACAAATCAGCGGACCAGAGATCGCATATATAATATGAAGTTAACATCATGTGAAATAGAATAGAGAACCGTCATGGATGAAATCTTCAATATTTATTCCTGGAAGAAGGCCAGTCCCCATCGGGAGAACTGGAAGCAACTCAAAAACTCAAGGAAGAATACCACAAACCACCGCCTTCCCAGTCCCAACGGACAGCTGACTAGCACGATTCACCATTTTGTTTAGGAGTGACACAGAAGGTGTCAATATGCCTTTTCTGCTGAAAACCAACGGAAAGCTGCCTTCTAAACACGATCCCAGCTTGAGGCCAAGTGCAAAAACTAGAGAAGTCCACCCAAACAAAAAATGAAGTACACTCATGAACGATACTGATAATATATTTACCAATCTCTTTATAGCAAATAATGCATAGTACATCCGTTCCAGAATATAAGTTTTTCTATATTTTTACTTATAATATTTAAAATATATATAATTTTTAATATAAAAATATAATTTTTATAAAAGCTTATTTTTTAATGAATTCAAAAAATATATTTTTATATATAATAAAATATTATTAATTATACATTATTAATAGTTAAAGTAATAAAATGTTGATTTTAATTAAACAAAAAAACTTATATTTTAAAACGGAAAGAGTAACACGAAAAGCCGAAAACCATGCCTTGGTTCCTTACACTTAAAGTACACTGTTCTTACACTTAAAGAAGTACTACACTGTTCCAGCACCCTTCACATGCTTTCCAGTTCCAGGTAAAAATTCGCTTCTACATTCCCTTGGATCCGGAGTGGAACAGGGACAAAAAAATTCTCAAATCTACTGCTGCATTAGAATGACGGCAGCATCACAGTCTACTACTTCCCTCCGAACTGAGATCACAGATGAGCTTAGCTGCTTAGATAACAGCAGGATTTCAACATGTACAATTGAGATCACAAAAGTTCACCGTCGTTTAGTGCTTTTTTTTTCCACGGGTCTCTTGGGCTGCTACTGGGCCCCCAGAAAAAGCTTACTCGACGGGCGTCGTTCGTTGTTTAGTTGCCGGCGCATTCAACGAACTGAACAGATCGCTTCCTCGCGAAGGCTCTCGTCCTTTGGCACTGTAGCACCGGCGATTCCAGCGGCGACTCGGTGAGATTCGGCTCCCCCTCCGTCGAGTGGCCGGTCTGCTCGCCTCGGACTGCCTCTCAGAGGTCTAAGGAGGTGGGTAGTCGGCTTCGACGGTGGGGTTCGGTCTAGGTCTAGTAGATTAGTTAGTTTTTAAGGTTATAATAGGTTTTTCTGATGAATGTTGTGTCATTTTCATCGGTTCATTTGTCCTTTCGAAGTTTCTCCGTCGATGCTAGCTGCAGTGGCCTCAGTGGAAATTTGATGAGGTATGTCTTTTACAAACTTTTCTTGGTTTTTTGGGTGTTGGTGGATAGGAAGTCATCAGGACAGCGACGAGCGTTCAATCCCAATCCTTGTAACGAAGGTGTGGTCGATGACTGTGTGCCGGTGCGTTCAACGACTTCAGTGCATACCAGCTTGACTCTTCGTATTGGAGAAAATGAGGATTCTTCGTATGCTTGAGGTGCGGATTCGAGGTGTTCCATCAGTCCTCTGCTATTTGATGTAGTTGGGAGGGAGGCCGAGCGGCGTTTTCGATCTGGGCTGAAAAAGAACTTAGAAATGACCTCTTCTACTCTATAATGTAATTTTTTGTAATTTTTGTCTCTTTCAGAGGCTTGGTTGTAAGGGGCTGGATGTAAATTTATCTATATATTAATAATAATCCAACCTATTCTTAAAAAAAAAGTTGCCGGCGAATTCACATGTGGGTCTGATTAGTGATGCGGCTCCATCTTGCCCAACTCGGCCACTCATCGGTTTCGGAGTGAGAACTGAGAAATGAGCCGGTGCCGTTGCTCGAATCTCCAGGCGCAATGCAAATAGCCGTTCGCCGCGTTAGCCGGTGAATTTGGGCTGCTTTCGCTTGCGCTGTCAATTTTTTTTTAAGATTGCATTTGACGCATTTCGTACTTAAGAGAGAAGAAAAAACAAATACAATACGACCTCTCACCAAACTAAAAACTAGTCATCAATAAAATGCGTCGCCTGAAACTCTAGCTAAGGTAGAGTGTCCAAAGAAAAAACAAAGTCAAAGCAACTGGCAACGGGCTTTAGTAACACGCTTGCGCTGCCGCCTGATTCCGTCATGCAGTTCCTCGGCGTCGTGCTAACGGCGGCGTTCAAGGAATGCTCGTGCTCGGCGCTGCCCCCCTCTCCGGCTCTGCCACGTCTGGTCCGCATGGTGAGGAACCCCGGCCGCACCGTCTACATAGGTGAGAGCTCTCTCCGCGCTCGCGATCCCCTGCTCTCGTGTCTCATACCATCGGATTCTTTGTCCTAAGGGCCCCAGTTTCCCCCGCTGCTGGCTATGCTTACTTGGAGCAGGCAGGTTTCACAGCTTCTAGATGACCAAATTCTGTCATGTCAATGTTGTATTTTATTGGAGAGATGCTACGATGTTTAACAGATACTCTAGATATATTTATCTCTTTGATTAATCTCAGCTGTTAATTTTTAAAAATTAATATTGCGTTTACTACTTTTTTATCGGGCTCATTTTTTTTAGTACCGGATTCACCATTTTGATATCTTTGACTAGATATCTCTCTATTTTTAACGGTTAAATCTGATCAAATAAACGGATTTGATTAACTCTAATCACTGTATCATATCTCATTTCATTGTGCATGTAAACGTTGTTGTTGCCTCATCGGCCATGTCTAGGTTATATTTCAATGAGTATTATTTTCAACGGAAATTATTGTCTTAAAGGTAACCCTATCACGTCATGTGCTCCGTTAAGTACACTTACGCAGTCGTGCCTGCCACGTAAATCAATCTATTTATCTGTGCTTGAGTCAGGAAGAACAAAGAAATTCTTCAATGCAGGCCTGGCAGCAATATCTTTTTGCGTTGACATTGCAGAGGAAAAGCGAATCAAGTGACAGAAGACTCGGTTGTATCAGGGTTTGAGAAACCGATTGAACCGTGCAAACCTGCGGTTTGATGGTTTTTAGAAAAATCGAAAAAACCGGTTTGAAAACCGGTTAAAATTTATTTTTTGAATTCTGCAGCGGCGGGCTGTTTTTAAACAGGTAAGTCGATCGGTTTTACCGGTTAGTCGGTCGGTTTCGGTAGCTAACCAGCAAGACGATAAACCGGTCAGTTTTAGCGATAAATCGGCCGGTTTAGCGAAAAACCTAGCGACAAAATGAAAAACCGAAAAAATGTTGTAAAATAAGAAAAAAAAATGAAAAAAGTCTAGAAATTTTTTTGCATGACTTTTCCTAAATTCTTGCAATACATTTACACAATATATTCTTCATCGATGAATAATAAAATACACAATCTAATAATATATCTGTACCAATGAAATTCATAGTTCATATATAAAGTTCATGGACCATTATATATCCCACCAGCAATGTCTTCTGTGTGAAAAAATTTAGACCACGTTTTTTCGATTGCTGACTTTGCTAGTTTGCTTTTTGCCATTTATGTACTAGTATCTATCCTCGTTTGAACCCGTTCTTTGCCACTTGACTTGATTTCTGTGACATTGACTTTTTCATCGTACCAAACAATCTCCACCACCTTGAGAGAAACCACCACCACCTTAATAGAAAGCACCTGCACCTTAAGAGAAACCACCTGCACTCGACGAACCACCAACACATTGCTTGAACTGATCATCATACATACATTGTTGCGGTCAAAATTCTTTCTCCTCTCTTGATAGCCTCATGGCGCCCTGCAGCTCCTCATTATCCTCCACATCCACATTGCTCTCATATGCAACTTTTTGCTGTCTCAAGGCCTGTCTAGCTCGGGCCTTCCTTCGCTCGGCGGTTCTATTAAGCTCTCGACGAAAATAGTTCCGCACCTGAGCAGGAACATGAGCACAACCCATTACATTGCTGCCTCAATATGCTAAATGTTGCTTGAATCTCATGGCACCACCCTTTCTCTTCACGCTCTCGCAATGCTTGCAACGGAACCCAGGGTACACGTTCTTCTCATGTTCTCAAACCGAATCCGATTGATCCGCCATACTACATTGAAGAAAACAATAAAAATAAGCAACTATTTCGTACATCTATGAACCAAATGACCCAACATCTGAGGAAAATCAACTAAACCCTAACCTACCTCCTCTGCCTCGGCTAACTGAGTAGATAGGCCGGCTAACCGGCCTAATCGAGCGGCTTACCGCGCTAGCTGGCTGGTTAGCCGATGCCTCGGCTTCTCCCGCACGGGCGCGCGTGGGAGCTCGGCTACCCGCCGGGACCGAGTGGCTTTCCGCTCTTATCACGCGGCTTGCCGCTGCCAGCGGTGGACCGCGCAACCGAGCGGCTAGCCGGTGATTTCGCCCGGTTAGCTGGCCTTCGGCGACGGCTTCTGATGGAGCAGCAGCAGACGGCGAGCAGATCCGTGGAGCACGGGCGGCAGAGAGCGGAGAGACGAGTGGAGAAGGAATATGTGGCTCTCACGAGAGAGGATATACCACCTTTTCATTTTCTTCATTCAATCTTCTTTGATTTTTTTCGGCACTTAATTCTTCGATTTTTTACAAACAGATTTCACCATAATTCGTCATTTTTTTATCTAGTTTTTTTTCATATTTTTTTTAAAATCGGTCAAATTTTTAAAGTTTCAAAAAATTCAAATTCTTAAACCAGTCTACCGGCCAAACCGACCGGACCGGTTTGATCGGTTTTCATGAAAACCGGTTGGTTTGGCCGGTTTTTGAAACCTTGGGTTGGATGACTCTTTTACTTTGAGTAAATTCCCATGGTCGTTATGCATTAGAAGCTTGCTTGTCATCTGTCACTGCTGATTACGCGCTATTTGTAACGCAGAAATTTTATAAGAAAAAATGTAGAAAAGAGAAAAAAATCAGTGTTCCAAACGGAGCCTAGATTTTATTTAAATTTATTTATTTTTGATGTTAGGTGGGGGGAAATCTGAGATGTCCTGCAACTTTTTTATGTCTGACAAGTATGATGTTTTTCTACTGTAGTGCACTTCCACCTATCGTCTTATGTGTAATAATAATCACGAGTGACACTGTCATTGTCCGAACCACCAACAAAAGAGGGGAGAAAGAAAGATACGTGAATAAGTGATGACAAAGCTACTTGTCATCTCACCGTTCACTTGCTTCACTAAAAATGCCATTACTCTGTTGCAGAACAACATCGTTCATGGCATACCACCGAGGCACTCAAATTTGACTCATGTAACCCAAAACTATCTTATCCCCAAGCGAGAACTCCGACAGCTGAAATAGTTTACACATATCGTGCTTTTGTGTCAATGCTTCTGGGTCCCTCTGCCTTCTTCAAGGTTAAAACCATACTTCAAGCCATGCATCAAAATGATGCCTCCCTCCTCAAGTAGGTTTACTTGAGTTGCACCCCAGCTCCTCTACTGACCTAAGGCCTAGGGCATCTTTCCTTACCTGCCTGATTATTCTTTGGCCACCAAAGCAAATATCATCTCTGTCCTTCGCTATTTTTCTGGTACAACTGATCAAAATCATTTTTGTATAAATGTACAGGTATTGCAGGCTGCAGCAGCTTTCTTCTGCCTCTAAAGTTCTGCGTCCTGTTGATGCAGCCTTTGCTTGCACCTCCAACTGATTGAAGCTGTCCCGTGAACATTGCAATCTGACAGCTTCAGCGATCGATAACACAGTAGCACGTGCACGCTCAGCTGAGCCACAGATTCAACTGAGCGTGCATGATCTCGCGCCGATCAGAGCCAAAGACTATCGCCGTCGTGAAGTGATGAAGGCAGAGAGCGCCGGGATGCAGGAAGCCGGCAGCATCAACGTCCCCGGTGCGGAGGACGGTGCGGAGGACGTCTTCCTCTGCGTGGCCGCGACGTCCAGAGGCAGCATGAACAAGATGTCGTACTTCCACACCAACGCGCGAGGAGAGGACGCCAAGGCGGCCCGCGCGCTCGCGGCGCTGTGCCTCGATCACGCGCCCGAGCACCACCGGTGGCACCACCACACCGTCGCCGGGGCCCGGACGTTCGCGTTCCTCTCGTCCGACGACGGCCACACGTACTTCGCCGCAGCGGACCCGACGCCGGGCGGCGCCGAGATGGTCCTGTTCCTGGAACGCGTCCGCGGCGCTTACGACGCCGCGCCCAGGAAGCGCCTGCGCGACGAGGCGGTCGCTCCCGTCGCGCGGCAGTTCGCGCAGGCGCTGCGGGCCGTGGCGGGAGGCAGCTCCAGCACGGCAGACGTGGCGCTTCCGGGAACCTCGCCGCGCGCGGGAATGCCGTCCACACCGTTGGCGCCGGTCTGTCCGACCAGCGCCGCTGACGAGAAAGACGAGGAGCCCCGAGCGCAACCACAACTTCGCGACGTGCAGCAGGAGGAGAACGCGCAGCCGAGGCACCCATCAAGGTGGCGATCGTGGCGGCGCCACGCGGTGATCGCGGTCGCCGTGGACGTGGTGGTGTGCCTTGTGCTGTTCGCCGTGTGGATGGGTGTGTGTAAAGGATTCAGGTGTCTCGCGTGATGAATTCGCGATTTGTGAGGTTGTGATCACAGCAAAACACGATCTGTTTCAGTGTATCGTCCAAAAATATCGGTTCATGTCTTCTTTTTCTCCTCCCTCTCTCATTCAAAAAAATCTGAAAGGACCATTTAATAGGCAAAAGCAACTAAAGCTTGTTGCTTGCTTCAAGCTTCGAGCATGATTCCTCTAGCTAGGTTGAGCTGAAAAATGATGCCCATTATTACTGAGCGATTCCTGTATCTCCGATGGCAAAGATCCGCGTTAAAACGGTACTCCTACGTGTTGTATGTGGAATGGAAGTAGCATTGGTTAAAACACACCGGGAAACGGTCGTGAATAGACGTACGGGACTGCTTATGGACGGCATGTTCGTTGCCATTGCCTCTTTCGTTTCAGAACTGTCAGACGCGCTCCTTCGGCAGTCTGCTTCAGCGCTTTTTGCCTTTTTGGGTATTCCTCCTGCTCCGTATATTGCAGTTGCAGCATCGGTTGTCACAGGTCTCCGGTTTACCTAATCATATTCAGGTACAGAAAGAGAACATTTCATGGTTACTTATGATTACACATTAATACCAAGCATTCATGCCACTACTGATTCATGCACAATTAGCTGACGATAAATACTCAGTGTAGCGTACTGCACAATTTTTTAGGTGAGTACTACATAACTGGGCCTCGGTGATAAATTACTCACGTTTGTTTCGGCCCACTGTTGTGGATATAACTTTCCTTGGCCCATCAGGAGCCTATCAGGCCCATACGCAAACAATCGTTTGAGAGCGGTTGGACTTAAGCCGCGATGGTTGTTAACGAGTGGCAATCAATCGATCCAACAGCCGCCCCTTCTCGGGAGAAGATTAATCTGTCCAGCTCGCAGAGCTGAAAGGCTCACTTCTCAGAACGTGCACCGCACTCATGCGCGGCTTCCAGGCGATGCCATGTCAGCGGTAGCGTCGTGGTGGTGCTCAGCCACACGTCATGAGAACGGCCTCCCGATTGCGCTGAAGAAAGGCCTCGGCGCTCGGCGTGGCGTAGTCGGGCAGAAGCGTAGGTGAAGGGGAGCAGAGCACGGGCCGAAGCAGTGCTGCAGTCCTGTATGGCATGAGACATGGATTAATCTGTGGTGTGCTGCTGACGCTTTTAACCGCGTGTTCGCCGGCTGCCGCCGCGACCGGTGGACTGCTGCGCGGCTGTCATGGTCCCTCGGTCCCTCCTTCCCAGCTGGAGATGCCGGTCAAAGAAGCCTCTCTTTCTCTCTGCTCCGCTCGCAGTTGGAGCCAGCTGCCATGCCACTGACTATTTTACTCCAAATCCGGAGCGCATCACTCAGCATGCAATAGGGACGTGTCCATGTCTCCAACTCTCCATGCCTTGTTTACGCTAAGCATCTTCGGTTCCAACGATAGTGCAAGACGCTCTCATCGCAGTTCCCCGGCGGGGACGCAAGGCGCTCCAGCCGTCGCACTGAGACGGTCCACGCAGAACGCGAGCGCTTTGAGCCGTCGCGTTCGACTGGAATACGCATGCTGGAGTGCTTGCATCCGTTCTTAAATTATAAATTATTTTAAGTTTTTTAATTTTTTTTTAAAATTATAAATTATTTTTATTTTTTGAAATATGTTTTTCTCTTTTCAGTACATTTTTAGTCTATTTTTTTCTCTCTTCGCTTTCAAAATATTTTACTTTATCTATTTTCTTTAATTTCTGTGTTAACTCTAAAACGTAAAACGAGATTGAGGGAGTAACACTCCAGTTAGGTGCGCACGGAAATCAGAAGAGGTTAGTATTGTAGCTGAGCTGTTGTGGGGGACGGGCCAGAGATGGCCTCCTAGTCGTGGGTCCATGTATTTGTCCTCACTCCTCGTACAGTAGGACTGCTGGTACCTGTTAGGCTGTCACGCCCATCTCGCGGCTGTCGCGTACTGTACAGTGTCGAAAGCTGCTTTGACCGTGGTGGCCGAGGCCAAGAGCCGGCGGCGGCGAAGGCACAGGATGAATGCTGGTGCGGGGCATCCGAAGCGGTAGGACGATCTCGTATTCTCGTTAAGTTTAGGCGTCGTTTAAAATGCAAAAAAATTTATAAAAATTTTACAAAAATTAATTTAATTTTATTAAAAAAAACGCAGAGAAAAGAGAAAATCCTTCGTTCTAATCGGTGCCTTAACGATCCGGCGTGACCGTGTCGCCGTACGGGGAAAGCAGGCGATGCGGCGCAGGGCGAGGCCTCCTGCGCCGGCACCAGGATCTCACGACGACTGCCCCCACATGTCTGAGATCTGCCGCCCGCTGTGATTTCACCGCCGCGGGGCCCGCTCCGCACTCGACTGTGGATTAGCTCGATTTTCCAGTTCACAAATATAACTATTTCTAAATTTAATCAAAGTTAAATTCAATTAAATTTGGTTAATAATATTTAAAAATTTAAATAATTTTTAATATAAAGAGTTACCTATTATAAAATTATATTATATAAAAAATCTAATAATATGATTTATATATATAATAAAATATTATTAATTTTTTTTATTAATAATTAAAATTAAAATATTTGATTTTGATTAAACTCAGAAATATTTATATTTATAGATGGAGAAAGCAGTGAACTGTACTGCTGTTTGAGTTTCTTCTCAGTATAAACATTTCAATGGTAGTAGAAGTACACTACTAAACAAAACGACATGGTATGGTAATGTGCAGTATCACAGGGTATATGAAGCAAATAAACCGGTAGAAATGGGAAGACAGGATTATTATTTTTTTTAAAAAAAACGTTGGAGCGCCTATCGCTGTATGCGTGCTTCCTCTCGCTCGCTCAAAACTAAAATCTCTTTTAAACACAGAATTTCATATGATCATAAAAATTAATTTAATTTTTAAAAAAATAAAAAAAATAAAAAATTTCACATTCCAAAAGACATGCCGCAGTGACCTCGATGGCCGCGCAGGCGTGGGCCTCTTTTACAGCTGGTCTCGTTCCTCCCAGGGGGACAGTCTGGCCTGTCACGTGGGACAGCTCTAAGCGGGTGTACGTCGCGCCAATTATTTCATTCATTTTATTAAAAAAAAAATTAATAAATTTTATATATTTTGATATAATTTAATTTATTATTAAATTTATTTAATTATAACTTAAAATTTTATGTATTCAAACAAATTTTTTTAATAAAACGAATAGTCAAAATTAATTATAAAAATCAACGACGATATTAATTTAAAAACAAAAAAGGTATGCTTGTTCCGTCGTGAGAAGATTAAAAAGAGGATTAAAAGAGATTAATTTGATTACTTTTTAAATATAAATTTAATCTCACTCATTCTCTTTCAGTTCCTTCCATTCCCTCTCTAAACAGAATGAACGGTGCCTAAACGGCACACGCGATCCCCTGAGTCAGCTGCTTACGGCGTTCTGGATAAGAGCGAGTTTAAGCCAGCAGTTTAAAAGGCGTCAACACGTAATGACTATTCAGAATACTTATGTTATCTAAACGAAATTGAGGTTTTAAAGATCCGGTAGAACAGGCTATCCATCGTACCGAACTCGTGAAGCACGATTTTGGCGTCGATCGCCATGCCCGTGGCAGGGGGCAACAAAAAGAGTCATTTGTTTTAAAGCAAATTTGAAAGCAAATTTGATACATGTCATTATAATTTTACAAATTTTAAAATATATTATTGATGTATCAATGACAGATAAAACTATGTAAATGAATGACACGTGAGTTTAAATAGCATATTTTAAATTTTACAAAAATTATAATGACATATATCAAATTAATCCTTTATTTTCCCAGCTCTTGTCCTTCTGGCTGTAATTCTGAAGAGCGTGGCCAAACCTCGAATATGTGCGGAACGCGAAACACCCTGTGGTTTTGTTCACATGCTTGTGCAAGCTGACCGCTGAGACGAAGAAAAGAATAACCATTGGAATGAGCTCGATGAGTTAATCAATGGTAATCAATTTACTGGATGTAGTAACCAAACCGGAATGAGCAGTACAATTCTGTGATCTACTGATAGAAAATTATGGTAGGTTCTCTTTAAGCAAATTTTTTTTCCCAGTGGTAAGACAATCAAGCTTTATCAAACACCGTCGGCCACCGCCCAATACCTCCTACCAAAAGAGGTTGAAAATTGAGTGGAATACATAAATGCTCTGCAACACGGCACGAGTTGACAGTCCTTAACAGACCCGTAGGCTTAGTTGTCTCCCCCGTTCAGGGCCGATGATTATTTTTTAATTCTTGAAATTCCTGCGCATCAAAAGGAGGCCTCATTAGGTGAAAGGTGAGCACATGTGGATATAGAAACTAGGGCAGAACAGACCTGGTTTCCAAAATATAATGACCAACTTTCAAGAACCGCTAGTTGAGTCGTCAAACTTCTTGAGGCAAATGTATCAAACATGGCGAATCACGTCGCTTTACCTAAATCTAACATTCAAAATTACGCATACTCCACTTCGTTACCCACCTTCCAGTTGGTTGGTCAAGCGGTCAACAAATCCAGCCGGCATGTGGAAATTAAGCTAGGAGCCTAGGACGCTGATACATGCGTCAGACTACTTTGGACCAGACTTGATTCCTCCCTTGTTCTCAGAGGAAATAATCCCACATGTTATAGGATAAGGTTCCCTCTGCGATGAAGTAGGTAGCCAAATGATTAGGGAAAGAACCATATAGGCGAGAAAAAGCAGAATAAACAAAATTGTACTATCGGCATTTTCCTCTTGATTATTTAATGTTAACATCTATAGCATCGGTTCAAGTGATTATATAGTCTACCCATAACATAATGATTTCATAAAAACGAGATATTGCTAATTGCCCTAAACCACACATTCACACTAATATACTGAAAGCCAAACCATAGCAGCATAGCTCACCCGCTAACCTATCTTTATCACCCGAGACTTCCTCCAGAAGTCCAGATTAGACCAGGATATTTCATCTTGCTTGATTGAGGATTCACTACTCTCTAAAACAAAACTAAAATTCTGCATGTCTAGATTCCAGTCACCATACATATTTTTCTCGTGTTTTTAAAACTATATGAATATGGGTGTGCCACATATCTTTTTTTAGTTCTCTCTGTACTCCCCTATATTCGTCTGGAAACAAACAACTAGTAGTCAGCAGCAATACATTGCATGGATATACTCATATACACACGGTGCGTCTGAGATTGTATTGCCGCTTACTTGCTGTCTGAGCAATGACCGAGTGCTGGACGAGTCTGTTGTCATCAGTGGTTGCTTCAAGGCCACGACAAATCTCCAGGTAACAGCTAGAAAGAGGCAAAAGCTTTGGCACCGCGTCCTTGAGCCACGGTCAGGTGATTTTCCTCCCGGCAAAACTAACTGGCTGGAGAATAGTTTCTTAACGATTTGGTGAATTCCTTTGTGGGTGCCTAATTATGACCTATAAATAAGTTTCCTGTTTCCACCACAGTATGATGAAGTGGCTAGAGAAAAGAAAGCTCACGACAACACCAGACTTGTTACTTTGTTAGCCTCCATTGATTTTCTTTTACTAATAGAATAATACATATATAGGAGTGCATTATTAATACATATAGCTTAAAAGAAAATGAAGTTTCACAAATGAAGACCCATAGTGTATGTGCTTAATGACTATTGATTTGCCAGAACGTAGCAATGAAAATAAAGTATACTGATCACTAATTCATGGTACTAACTCCCTCATATTAGTATATTTGCTACTAAGATATAGCTAAAAGGATATGATCAGCAAATAAAGATCCAATGACCAATCAGCTCCAAATACCAAAAGAATAGCACTGAAGATTCAGATAAGTTTGCCAAAACAAATCGTCCTAAACTCATAACCCCGTTCATGCACCCTTCCGTTTCTGCCACCCTCCAGACAAGGAGAGCCCAATGCCACCCTGTAACTATTGTTCATTATGATAGGGTATTGAGTCATTTTACTGAATACTGGCGGGGGTGGGTGTGCCCCTGGTGTTCTATTTTTATATGATTGTGGCATGGACCAAAAGGACATGGCTGGTGCAAACTGCAAACGCTAGTATATATTGCTGCTATTTGCCCTCTATTCGTCTCTCCCCCACCCTTTTTTTCCTCTTAACATTTTGCTTTCCTCCCCCTCTCCCTCCTTCCCTCCTCTCTCTTCCCTTCCATCACCCTCTAACACGACCTAGTCCTAGACAGTCTGATAACTCGCTAGTTTTGTTGGTTATTCTTCGAGATAGATCTGTTGCTGAGGTGAAGCTTGTAGTTCCACCAAGTGTTATGGGGCAGTTTGGAGACACAACCTACACCAAAGTGTTTGTAGGGGGTCTGGCATGGGAAACCCAGAAGGAGACCATGAGGAAGTATTTTCAGCAGTTTGGGGATATCCTAGAGGCCGTGGTCATCACTGACAAGAACACCGGCAGATCTAAGGGATACGGATTTGTATGACCTTACACACTTCATCTCCTTTATATGCATTTTTGACCTGGCTCCTTTATAATGCACTCAAGTTGCAGTTCATTCTATAGACGTTTAAGCTTATAATCCACGTGTTTCTTTTTTAATGCAACACACCACGTTTGCTTAATTTCAATTAATTTTGCACCATGAATTCACATTGCAGGTTACCTTCCGGGAGCCAGAAGCAGCAATGAAGGCTTGCGTTGATCCTGCGCCTGTGATCGATGGGAGGAGGGCTAATTGTAATCTGGCTTGCCTTGGGGTTCAAAGATCTAGACCTCCAACTCTGCAGCATGGTTAGATATTTTACCGCTATCATAGAAGTAACAGTTAGTTAGCTTGCTTCACTGGAAGTTATTATCAACAAGTTCTAATACACCTATTTGCCAAAAGCTGCTAAAAAAGAGAACTCATCATTACAGATGCACTACCTCTTGCATGCTACTAGAAATTTTATATACAGTTCCATGGTTACAAGCTAGTTATCATGATTTTGTGCGCTTAAGGTTCCTTCGTGCCATTAAAATAAACAAAAGAGCTTAACAAACAAGAATAACATATAACTGGCCCTATACTCTCAAGTGCTAATTAAATGTGATCTTGTATTGGCATCCATTAGAGAAAGAAATGCTTAATGTCCAAATTAAGAAATCAGTATTTAAAACATGAAAATTTTACATATTTGAATAATTTTTCGAACAAGACGAATGACCAAAGATGATGTTAAAAATCAACTGTGACAATATTTTAAAAATCAATGGGAGTATTAGCAAGCAATATGTGTAACTCTGTTTCTGTTTTCCTGATGGCATTACAACAGGAGGCGCCAGGAGCTTTAAAGTGATGAAATCCTTTAGCCAGCATGCAGGGATCCAAGGTGGACTGGGTGCAGCTTTTCCTTCTCATGCCACCATCCCTCATTATGCCATCCCACAAGGCCTCCCTTATCATGTCTACAGGTAACATATCTCTCTTTCTATCCCTTCCCTCTCATGTCCTACGAAACTTGAAAGTGCCGAAAGGACTAGCAACGAACTGGGGCGTATCACATGCATGACATGTGCACTGTGACTGGGTATGTACTCCCTCCGTCCCACCACAAGTGACGCTAAGTTTTTATCCTGCATGCCTCTCCTCTCTTATCACACAAAGTGACCGCGCATGCTCTGATGGCCCAAAGCAACTTTGTAAGCATATATACGAGCAACAATAAGGCCTCATACCTCGAAAATCCAGTAGCTAGGCCTACTACATTGAGTATTATATAAGTAAGTAATAAATTTGTAACAAAGAGGCTAATATATCATCCTCTCCTTGGCTCTGCAGGTACTCTCCCTACACTCAAGACTACAGCTATTCACCTGTAAGTTTCTAATTAGCATTTCAAATAAGCTCTTTTAAATTGACCAGCAGCAATTACATAATAATACAGTTATGTTTATATTTTTTTTTTTCTCAAAAACAGTTATCTTTATATATTTCCCTTCAATGATTTTGTAGAGATCAGAACCAATGATACAAAGTCTGCATGCATTTTTGCACTACGCATTTATCACAAGAATTATGATATGAAAAATAAAACATGTAAATTACAATGTATAAAATTTCTGGCGACAAAAAAGGCAACATAAAATACTGCACCAGGAGCACAAGACATATATAGTGTATAAAAAGCAAGGAATGAATGAGTTTTTTTTTTTTTTTTGAGGAATTGAGGGACAGTATTACTGACGGTTTTAGCTTCAGCAGCATTTCAAATCAAAATCTGAGGATTGACATTCAAGCTTTTGTGCCCTTATTGAACACTTCATTTGTGCTGCAAACAAGCCCTGCATATGTTTTACAGAAGAAAATGTTACAAGTTGCACTCCACATGCCTTTTATTAGAGGACAAATGTAGTAACGTGTAGAACCCATAATCAATAGTAAATCCACCACTAATTGCTTGAAATGCAGGAAAATTGAACTTTTGGTACCTCCATGTCATGAAATAAATACACATACATTAATATGCAAGGAATACGACCATTATCATCCGAAAAAAGTCATGTTTTTATGTTATTGAATCAACTTAATTACCACATGATTCTGACATAAATGATATATTGGCAACATTCGGTGTATTGTTGCTGCACTTTGATAACAAAAGCACATAAGAAACATCTACTTTAGCGCACATCTTGGATAACATGAGCTAACTGCACAACACCAACAGTTAAATGACCCAGATCATTATGCAGGACAGCTAAACAGCTAGAAGGTGAATGAGTTGCTTGTGGATGGACATTTCAATCCCAATTTTCCTCAAAAAGTATCATTCTGAATAATGAAGGCCCAGCCTCTACTTTTGCACTACCCACGTTTTTTTCCCTTTTTGGTAACCAGTTTTCCAACAGTGTGACCACTGGAAAAAAAAAAGCATCAATTGCGTATCTTCAATATATGAAGCAATGCAGGGGTGAAATTATTCCGCACCTTCTATCTTACATTGTACAGTCATACATGGTATGCAGCCCAATCTATACACGTCTGAAACAGCAGAACCTGTTACACAAATAAGCTTCAACGGCGAGAATCCACACCAGGCTCGTATAATCTTACAAGCTCTATAGATCTAATTATTTGGTAGTTGGATAATTTCCTGGATACTGCTATAAAAGCATATTTTAAAGTAGGTATGTGGATTTACAGTCAACTTGAGTCAGTCAACACAGCATGAATCAGACTATCACACTTTCGTAAGTGGTACATACATAAAAATGGAGGCAGTGCCGCAGTACTGTCGTAATACACAATATAGATTCCCACCATGACCACAGAAACTGAAATATGTTTATTTTTGGAAAACAGAGCATCTACAACATTTATGGAGGAGGCCAGTTCCCATTTTGTGGAGGAACAGCAAACGGCATGGTGACAGGAACAAGTCCTTTTTATCCATATTTCAACTTTGGGCAGTCAGGAAACACTACAACCAACTATATGACAGGACAAGGCTACAACTTGCAATATCCACAAATGTTCCATTTCTCCACTGTGGCTTCCACGGCTGCTGCTGTGACGGGATTTGCCCAGCAGTATGGAGGACCATTGTCACTTGCAGTGAGCCCTCAAGCCCAAGCAGGTACTACTAACTTTATTGTGTGCATCCACTTAAACACATTATCACTATTCAAATCTACTGGTTCTATTGTGATCCTAACTAGCAGTGGCATTGGTTACAATTCATGATGCATGTTATTCTAGCAACAGGAAAATACAAACACAGACCTGCTATCACAGTATTTCTATTCGAACCAGCCACCAGCATATATTTATCAATCTATCGAGTGACTATACAAGATTTAAAGCAATGCACGTGCAATCAATACAATTAAAAAGTATGAACATAAGTATTTTGTATTAATTTGTAAAGAAGGATCACTTACCATCTTCCCAGGATTAGTTGAATAATAAATTCCCTCCAGCTCAGCTGTGGTACTAATATCTTGACAGTTTGCGTCCCCATTTAACAGGCATGACTATGGCTCCCACAGCTCCAACCCTGCCAACTTCAAGTCAGGCTGCTCATCCTTACCAGCTGATTTCCTCACAACTTCAAGTCAGGCTGCTCATCCTTACCAGCTGATTTCCTCACATTTTGCAGTGTCTGCTGTCCCAGAGCAACCCTTGGCCTAACCATGGTCTCCCCTCTAGAAGTTGCTGTCCTGTTCTTGTTTCCTACGTATTGAGTCCATGCATCCATCTAACATCAAGAGGCACTAGTTGATCATGTTCATCAATCAAAATGGCCACCTCCATATCCCACGTGGTCATGTGGTGATTGGAACTTTCTTTAGCCCCAGGATGGGCTTAAAGTTTCACGCCCCAAGGATGTGGGTGTACTAACAGATAAGAACAAATCCCAATCATTCTAACAATACTCCAAGGAAGGAGTGTTAGTTTCAACCCTAGCAAGGGAATAGTTTCAACCCTAGCAAGGGAAGTATGTAGCTAAGATAAACTCTAGAAGTATGACCTAGTGAGGTCCATGCTGATAATAGTCGAATTGGACAAAAATGACAGTTAAACAACTGATTGAGCTAGCATGCCACTTCAAAATTTCATCAGTGGAACAGAAACTGTATTTAACTCAGCCTTGGTGCTTCTGGAAGAAGCGTGGATCAAATCTTGTAGTCTTGTTACCTAGGGCAAATGAATTTAACATCCAGTGCTATGACCTCTTTCAAATGCATATCTCCACCGGCCCACAGACTTTACCAGCACGTCATGTGGTAACTTCATGTGTAACTAACCTCTCAGCTTTTCTAAGCAAATTAGTAGTTGTGCCAACTAATAGTTCATTTTTACCTTTAAGTCGAGAGTTTGCATCTAGGTGGTTAAGGCTCCTAGGAGAGCCTGTGCCCCTAATCAGAGACATGTTCAGAGGAGTGCCAATGTTTATTTTTAGCAATTGGCATTACCCCCCATCATTTCAAACATAGTATTAGGGACTCCAAAGAAGGCTCTGGAGTAGCCATGTGCTGCTGTCTAGAGTATTAGGTATTCCAAAGAAGGCTTTGGAGTAGCCAAGTGCTGCTGTGTAACTTACTAACCCAATCGACCCATGGATATATTTTTATTGTCTTGGGTTCACCCCTCATGTAGATGTTCATCACTTCCTGGTGTCAGTACCATGGTTAGGTCCAAGACCCTTCCCGCTACACACACACACACACTCCCTGCCACCCTTTTCTCCTCCCTGCGTGGAGGAACCTTAGTGTTTTTTTAATCTACTATTACCAGACATGATGGTTGTAATAATAAATAGTTACCACGCTACTAGTGGAATTGCAGAACTATTTTGCTATTTCAATGCATATGTAGTTACTATTCGGTCCATTTCATTCTGGTTATAAGTACCTTACTTCCCAACATTATGGTGTACTGTATCATGTTGTGTGAAAATCTGCCTATGGTGATGTTCATGTCTTATTTATGAGCCTTTCAATCACATATCTTCCAGCTTCATGAGAAATCAGATCTACAGAAGCCATAGAAGGGTTTATTTCCTAAATATATAATGCATCAATATTCAATAGACACTAGGAAGGCTCAGACCATTGAAATAAAACACATCCAACTCAGAAGTAAACATAAAAGCAGAATAAATTTCAATAGCAGGTTGAGGAAGCATGTCAACCATGCATCAGTTTCTACTGAACAAAACACTTTGATTAACTGCCTTAGTGTCTCGAGGTTCAAGTATAAGCAAGTTAGCAAGGTCCTTCAAGAGTTTTAAGAGTTCTATAAAAGCCATGCCAAATGATCATTATGGTAAGATTACTATGATTTTTTTTTTTGAGAATCAGCAGCTTAAGACTACTATAATCAGTAAGTATGCATGTTCGATAACATAACCAAACGGTTTACCTGGCCTCTGCAGTTCTATGTGCAGATTGAAAGTAATGACCAG
Source organism: Zoysia matrella (assembly GCA_001602295.1). Taxonomy (NCBI): domain Eukaryota; kingdom Viridiplantae; phylum Streptophyta; class Magnoliopsida; order Poales; family Poaceae; genus Zoysia; species Zoysia matrella. The sequence goes on from BCLG01000776.1 coordinate 67,490, forward strand.
CGACTATATTCCCAGCAAACCTGTATCACGACAGTATAGACAATCCACTAGTTGACATCACAGTCCAATAGGGCCACCATCTGAGTCAGGTTATGATTTTCTCTGAGTCAGGTTATGATTTTCCTTCCTTCATTGTTTCTTGAAGGACCAAAGATTAGCAGCTTCAGCGTAGGATTAAATAAACAAATATTGCAGTGCCACATATTTCCTAATAATCTGGCACAGGCACGGTAATTTTATATAATAGCAGATATCCTTGAAATAAATTTTCCGATTATCTTGCAGTTGAAAACAAGTTAGTATGGATCTTATGGGGAGTAACAAGTAACGTGCAAAGCACTTTCTCTAATATACCACTGACCAGCTTGTGAATGAAAAACTCCATTTAAGGGCTGTTGAAAATAAGAAACAGAGCAACCGAGCTTGCATAATTTAGGTCTTGCAACAAGCTGCTACATGAAAAACTAATGGTTCAGAATGGTAGTAGCAATAGTAGCTTACACACAATCACCTAGAGAACAACCCAAGCATTAAACACTACCAGATCAATGTATAACAACAGGATGTCCAGTTTAACAGGAAGCAAGTTAAACAATGGTCTGCATTTGAATTTTAAGTAATACTATAAACATCTAGCATTAAGCATATATCTTTAGAGCAATATTAAGCATCTATGACATGTCTTCATGATAGAGATGAAGTCCAAGACCAAGACGTGCACAAGCACGACGAAAAGCCATAGCTTCTGCCTTTTGGACAGGATATCCATAGCTAGTATCATCAATAGAAGCAGTTCCAGTGGCCTCTCGGTAGATCTGGTGAAAAAAAGAGCCCACAACATTGTCACAATATTATTCATGTTAGTTATAGCCATATGTTAGGAAAAACTGCAGATGCAACAGCACAAGACAGAGATACCATCATCAAACATTTCAGCGTATTGGTTAATGCAATCCAGCAATACTGGAGCAAACCTAAGACATAGTTTGGAAACTTGATATCAACTTGCAGAGTCGATGAAATGATCCATAAACACAACAATTCTGTGAAACACATAAGTTCTGTAATAGTTTCACTAATTATGGGAAACAAATCATAATTCATCATCAGGAAAAATGGGACAATAGACACCAACATGCTTGGAAAAATAAAGTCTGAAAATAACATCAATAAAAGCTTAACACAGTTGGCACACATCACCGTGCAATAGTTATGTTTGACTGAACTCTGATATATGTATTCAGTGAATGCGGTATTTCGTAAAGGTAACAATAGTCCAAAAGATTAATGGGACTCAGTTTGAATTTACCAGAAGCTGGTAGGTTGTTAAATACAAGTGAAAGTAGATTCATCTGTAGATTGTGAAAATATGAATGCGAGCTACAAAATTCAGACACCCATCTACTTTTTTGGCTTTCAGAATACCCTTAAAGAGCAGTCATATGCATGTCAAAGCAAGCTGGGACAAAAGAGATACCTCTGCATCAGTCCCATAAAGAGTCACACGATAGACAACAGATACAGATTTCCCGTCAGATGAATAAACAATGCTGCAGACCTCACCAGACCATTCTGTAATGGATTACAAAAGCTAAAGAAAAATACGACATGTAAGTCCTCAGCAATTCAGCCTCTCTGAACTTTAGCCATCAAAAAGAGGGCAGACATGTATCTGATTCAGTGATTATCAGTAGGTTACCTGGAGCATGTATGTTCAGAATTTTGTTAACAATGTGCCTGCAAGACAAGGCATCAGATATTAGATCATAAGTATAACTGGTTCACAGAACAAAGAAACACAAGAATCAGGATAATGTATATATAGCTAATAGGACCCAACATCTTCATAAAAAATGCTTATGGTACTAAAGGTACTAAAATGGAGACACTCATTAATCTTAAACCAGAAAGAATATTTGTTCCAATATTGCACAGGAGGACCAAAAAGGTGAAATTCTCAGTTTCTTTTTCTGATGAGGGATCCAATCTGCCTGATTTAGCATAATAATGGGCCTCACCATCAGATATGCTCATGCATGACATTAATTCTAACTCTGCTGCAAACCTTTTCAATTCAGAATGACCATATATCAAGTTTATCCTATAGAAGTAGGCAGGTTACTTCTTCACGCGTCATCAATCACATTTGATTCAGTCCTCTGTTAATAAACCACCATTTCTAACTTGAGAAACGGTGCCCAAGGCTTGAACCAAAATTTTAAGCTGTTCTTATGACATGTCGGTTCCACTTCAAAAAACTAAAGAATATACTATCTAACACGATTAGTTTCCTATGAAGTTCGGAAAACACTAAGGGCTGTTTTGCAACGCAGGATTTTCATTGGAATTGTATAGGAATTTCATATGAATAGTTCAATGTCAAAAGAAAATAGTAGGATTTGGGGAAAAGTCCTGCAATCCGAAGAGGCCTAAGATTTGACGACATACATAACCTTGTAATATGCTTATATGCTACTCCAGAATAACTAATGCCTGCACACAAATCTGAAATCAGGGAAAATGAATAAAGAGTGAATGACCACAAATATTCCGAACTAACCGAGCGTTCGCTGCATTGGGTGCTGAAAGCAACGATTTCGATGGGTGATCGCCATATATCGAACGGTGGGCTCACCACGGGATGTACTTGATGGCGAAGCCATTATCCTCGACGCGGGTCTTCACGAGAGACTCAGGAACCCTCTTCCCTAGCTCCTTGAGGATCTCAGCGAGCGGCTTGCAGATGCCCTCGGTGGGGGTGGCCAGCTCGCCGCCAGTGAAGTTGTCATCGTCCTCCGAATGAAGGTTCGGTTCCTGCGGCAGCGGGGTCGCTCGGGCCTTCGCGGCGAAGGGACGCGCGAGCCGAGCGATAGGCGTGCGGCGGAGGAGGAGACGGGCTAGGGCAGCGGGAGCCATGGTGGGGAGTGGAGAGAGTGGGGGGAGAGCGAGGGAGGAGTTTCGATGGGTTAACATTTTTTTAACAAACGGGGAAATTTTGGATGGTTAAATATACTCTCTCCGTTTTTAAATTATTGAACTAATATTTTAACTTTGATCATTTATATTATTTAAAAAATTAATTTAAATATGTAAAATTATAATTTATAGTTCTAACTACTTTGATAATAATGCAACTTATAATAAAATATATAATATTTATCAAATTTTTTTTAATAAAACGAATAGTTGATATCTAAATAAACGATGTCAATAATTTAAAAAAAATATATATTCTTATAATTTTATAAGTTTTAAAATATATCATCGGTCATTTATATGTGCGTCCGAATCTGTAACTATCGCTGACGCTGGAGGTTTTGTTACTGTGACGTTTTATCGATGATGTCCATGGGATCTTGAATGAGTCGTGGATAATGTTCGCAACACAGGCATCACCCCATCAAACTCATCGGTGCCGTTTGTCAATTGGGATAAGATAGGTGAGTTTGACATTGTGAAATAACAAAAAGTTGAGATTTAAGTGAGATACAGAAATGAAGAGTTTAGATCCTTTTATTTCCGTATCTCATTTCCACCCATCATGTTCCCTTACCCAAACGGCACATCAAGTTATCCCGTTCAATGCGCCGAGTGGCCCATTAGCCATCGCTGAATGGTCATGTCATGGTAACCATCCATCGTAAGATCACACTAACTTGATCACATCTATAATATGCACTATATCCCTTTTCGGTTAGATCGGGATAGGATGATTAAGCATAATCACCCTTCCATATGTAACACTCAGTCCACGTAGACTTCAAGACTGGAAAACGCATGGAAGCCTGGCCCAGGACACCCGAGATTACGATCTCCACAAAACGCGGATCAAACAAACAACTATATCCGGAGCGTCTAAAAAAACTCTGATCCGTCCAAAGAAAAATTTCTGGTTATTTAACCGATACATCAAACTGTAGCCACGTGTCGAACCAAATTTAGGAGCGATCCCGGAACGCTTGGTGACAGTTTCGGCTGGATGCCCGACGATGCCGCGCAAAACTGGAGACGGGGTCACGTCTCGCACTGCGGCCGTTTTCTTCCAACACAGACCAACGGTTCGGTTCGTGTTTCCGCATATGCCCCTGCAGTCTGAACTCTACCATCCCGTCTTTGAAAAAGTATAATTTTAAAATTTTAAATTTAGCATAATATAGTATCATTCTTAAATTTTTTTATTTTTCTCCTACTTTATTTTTCTTGACTACATTGTACTCTATTTTTTCTTCCTTAATCCATGTGTTCCAATTTCAAAAAGTCACTCTTTTATGGGCTATGGGAGTAGGATAGTTCTCTGCTATGCTGCCATCGCGGATTGTTCTATGTAAATTTTAAACGAGTAGCCAGTACTAATAGTTGGCTGAAATAAACACATGGATCACATAACCTTTTTATTTGTGCTAGCTAAATATTTAAATAAAATATAGTGATTATATTCTCTTCATTGTCAGTATTTGAAGCATTTTGAGGATAAAAAATTTGATATGTTATTAGTGGTGAGAAGTTGATAAGTTAAGGTAAAATAAAAAAAGATAAATATATATGACTCTTTCTTTGTTGACTACAGTATATTACTCTTTCGTTAAATAGTTGTTTTAGGCGTAGGCACAGAGATCATTCAAAAAAAGTGAGATGCGTTGAAAATAAAGAGGAGAAAAATAGAGATGCATTGGGAATAGAGAAAGGTGTATTGGAAATAGAGAGGACGGAGGGAGTAGTATTTTGAGGATAAGATAAAATCTGACATGAAGCCGCTTTATATTGGCTATGGTACAACTAAAATACTTATGTTTCCGAAGAAATTACAAGCTCCACGAGGAAAAGTTTCTTATTTAATTTGGTAAATAATGACCTGTGGATGCACCTTGCAGGATGACAACCCCGCAAACGCGTTGAGAACGAGCCAAGGCTCGGTTGGTTAGCAGCTCTAGGCGTGAGTGCGACCACTCGGGTTCGATTCGAGGTATCGAACTCGGGCTCTCACCAAGAGACATTATTCTCATTTAATATATTTAAGTGTGGTGTTTTGTGAAGCCATAATAAGAGGGTGATATTTCTGTCACATGTATCGAACTCTAGAGTTCGGTAATCTTTGAAAGGACGCGATCTTGATTGCTGAGTATAATTGTTTAAAATTGTACATGAAATGCGTTGGTGTGTTGAGATATGAATGCGTATAAAAAAGATAATACATATGTATGTAGCACAAGAGACTTAAAAAAATAAAAAGAAAAACCCGCAAACGCGCGAAGCCAATCGGTAAAAAAGGAGAAATGAGTGACGCCAAATGACGGTACTACCCTGAGTCTTTATTTCCTCCCTTTTCTCGCGCCTTCTTTTCAGAAAGACGGCTGGAACCCAACCACCACCGGACCACCCTACCTCACCTCCAGCTTAACCATGGTTAGCCCTGCCACGACCTGACGATGACGAGTCCATTCCACCTTAAAATTTACATACACCCATCCCACCGTGCACCAGTAATGCTGACATGGTCCGGGAACTCATCCTAGCCCTCTAGTTCTCAAAAACCTGGCGCACGGGATCAGGCTTCCCCTCGAAGGAATCGACCCCATCACCTCCTCCTCTTTTATCTCCGAGCCGCCGCCGCCGCAAACCCTAACCCGAGTTCCGATCTGGTTAATCGACGACGGTGAGGTGGCAGATCTGAAGGGATCCGACCACGGCGGACGAGGAGATGGTGGTGAACGGCCGGCCGCTGAAGAGGGCGAGGGCGCGGGTGGAGGCCAGGGACTTCACCGGGTTTCCGGCGGCCGGAGACGGCGGGGCGGCCGGGACGTTCAGGGAGGCGATTAGGGGGTTCCTCGCAAAGCATGCGAGGTTGCTGCCGCTGCCTTCCATCTTCTCCCCGGCGGCCGCGGCGGCACCGCCACATCTGCTGATTTGGAGGGTGTCGTTGACCGTCGGGGAGGAAGAGGGCGGCGGCGGCGGAAGGGTGGAGCTCAACGTCGTCGAAGAGGACGTACTCCGATCGGGATCCGTATATTGTGATCAGTGCAGAGTCGTGGGTTAGTTTCTTTCCTCTCCTTTGTTTTTTTTAAGTAAAATCGTGTTCCCAGAAAAATATTTTTAAAGAAGAGGCGTTCTAGGACGGATAACGTTTTTTTTTTGTCTTTAGCGATTTTGTTTCGATCTGCCTTTTTGTCTCGATTTATTGAGCGCTTCTGAAAATTCAACATTTCTATTTTATATAATATATTTAAAATTCAGGAGGAAATATTGCGACAATGCGCGGCATGCTGCCGTGTGAATTGAAATCTTCTGGAAGGTTTCGATTTGTTAGCCAATCGATAAGCTGTTGCTTTCACTGTGCGACGTGCGAAACCATGATTGATTCAGTCTACCTTGTCCCTTGACATATACTATTACCATACCGCAGCACGCATATGCAAATGGAATCTTGTCCCTGATGCGTTTGCTCTGTTGTAGGCTGGAGCGGCCACCCTGTCTGCGGGAAGCGATACCATTTTATCATCGAGAACGACAGCAACCAGCTTTCCGGCTGCCGGCGCTCCTGCTGCCTCCGCTGCGGGACTCCCATGGTCACTGGAGCATCAAGGTGGGACAAACAGAAACATCTCAGAAAATAAATATAAGTTTGTAAATATGAAAGTAGAGCTGGGATATGACAGTGTACATAGTTTAGAACTTTTACTTGATATAAGAGGTGTAAATGAATCCGCATATGCTCGAAATCTAGATGCTGGATTGATGGTAGCTGCGAACGGATGTGCTTCTGGTGGGGTCTGGTTACATGTGTAAAATGATGGAAATGCAGACATGTTATATATGTGCATAGTGTTTCTCTCTGTTTTCAGAATCAACATTTCATCAAAAATCCTGAAAAAATCTAGATTCATAGTGTTTAAATGATGCTGCTGCATGCTAGTTAGCATGCCTTCTTTACTAATTGACATTGCTCCTCCAGGTGTCTTTTATGCAACTTTGATATGGAAGGTGAGGAGCTTGAAGAGTGCGCATATCTGCATCTGGATGACTCCTCTCACTTGTTGCATGCTGTGGTGCATGCAAATGGTTACGGGCACCTTCTCAGGGTCAATGGCCGTGAAGGAGGCTCAAAATTCCTTACTGGCCATGACATTATGAGCTTCTGGGATCGCCTGTGCAAGGTTCTACATGTGAGGTAAGTGCCTTTTGCTGGTTCTATGAGAAGGTTCTGATCTTTATCCAAATTGATCACTAAGCTGGCTATCATGAATACAGGAAGGTTACTGTCATGGACATATCCAAGAAACATGGTATGGAGTACAGGCTTCTGCATGCGGTCACAAATGGACACCCGTGGTATGGTGAATGGGGATACAAGTTCGGAGCAGGCAGCTTTGCCCTTACCTCAGACACATATGTGAACGCAGTAGATACCCTTTCCAGCATGCATCTGGCGTTGTACTTCTCACACCGCAGCCCCATCAGAACCCAGTTGCAGAACACGATTGCTCTTTATTGGGCACTTTCTGAGCGCCAGCTGGTGACTCTGCGGGACCTTTTCCGTTTTGTTATACACCTGCTTCATCAAGCCCAAAATATGTCAAAACCATCAACTGATAAGCACAAAGAGCTTATATCTAATGTGCTCTGTACATGGACAAAAGAAGATTTTAATAGAGCTGAAGCTGCAATGCTTAAGGTTCTCCGGGCTGTTCAGTCTGGGAAATGGGTATCCTGGCGTGCACTTAGGGGGGCTGCATCAAAGGCGGTTGATTCACAGGAGCTGCTTGATTGTTCTCTTAGAGAGTTGGTTGGAAAACAACTGGATGATGGGCATTTCATTGCTGCCCGCTGCAATGCTGAGACAAGCGCAATTGAATACAGGTGAGCCTGTCTAACTGCCTCTTGCTATAACTGCTAAACTCATTTGGTATGTTTGCTGACCATTACTTCATGACAAGCAGGCTTGAATCATCCATTCCGTCATCAACTGATGCAGCTGCCTTTCATCCTTCTGTTGAACATATTCTGCATGATCTTAGATTCCTCCATGATGCTCTTCTGAACCCAGAGTCCATGATGTCTACACAACCAGAGGCGGTGCGTGCAGCATCACACAGCGCAGCAGCAAAGATTCTTGACTGCAAGCAGTTCATCAAGCATTATGATGAACATGCTCAGCAAACTTTGAACCCATTTCTGCTTTCTGTGAGATGCTCCGTTGAACTGCTTGATCACCCAAAAGATTACACAACACCACCTGAGGAACTTGTACTTCTACCAGCTAGTGCTACCCTTGCTGAACTGAAACTACAGGCTTCGAGAGCTTTCCAAGAAACTTACCTCATGTTCCAATCCTTCCAGGCTGAACAGCTCCCTGACTTCCCAAATTTTAGTGAAACAACCCTCGTGAAGCATGTTCTTGGCTCAAGCCAGGTGGTTCGGTTAAGGGGACGATGCACTGGGGATTACAGGAGAATCGTACAGTTCAGGATGGAGAGGGGTTTAGAGAACTGGACGGTGGACTGCTCATGCGGTGCCAAGGATGATGATGGGGAGCGTATGCTAGCATGTGACATATGTGGTGTCTGGCAGCACACCAGGTGCTCGGGGATAAGTGATTTTGAGGAAGTCCCTGAGAATTTCATTTGCAGGAAGTGTGCTAGCCCACGCAAAGGAAAAGGCCGTGGTGGCGAGGGTAGTAATGGAGGTGGAAGGGTGGAGGTCAATGCGACTGGGAGGTGCAAGGGTGAGATCCCTGTTGGTGGTCCAGGCAAGTTTGGGCGCATGGCCACCGTTGGGTGACTGTACATATTGTAGTGGAATGTAAATATTAAGGGGGAGGGTAGTAAGCTGCACCTTGAGTTTTTTCTTGGACCTTGAAGGGTTCGTGAATCTTATCTCTGCGCACTGATGCCATGATAATCTGTTCCCCGACTTGCATCTTTTAGGACCTTATGAGTGGTTCATGAATCTTGTCTTGATTCTATGACATCTGGAGTGATGTTAATCTATACCCTCAGTTCCACCCATTTCCTGATGTTCAGCAACAGAATACAAAACTATCGGCTTGAATTTTGGCCAGCATAATGCAAAAAATAATAGATAATACTGGACCAACAACATAAATAACGAGTTGTTCTCTGAAAACGTAATGCTAGCAAGATGGTCCTAAAAGACGCAGAAAAACATAGGTGCGAAGTAGCATAAGATACAGGTGAAACATTCAGGCATTAAAGCAGAGCTGATGACACACGGGCATGTACGGAAAAGCACATAGAACTAGTTAAACATCCTATTGAAGTAATGTAATAAAGGTGATCCATGCTATAAAATTGCTTTAGCACAGTGATGCCATGTCAATTCAAGTGAGCCATCAAGAATAAAAACAGGGTCGATAAGTGGATGACTAGCGTATGTATAAAGAGCGCCTTAACCAATTATCACTGCTATGAACTACTATTATCTATGTCATCTATTAATACGTTGGTAGTGCACAAATAGGTTAACTCTTGCCAGAGGATATTAAAACCAGGAAGAGCATAAGCAACATGATTTGAGCAGACTATTTATGATCTAGGGATGCGCTACTTCAAGCTATCTGGCACACATCATGCTTTTTATGATATAGCCTGAAATATTTTTAGGTGAAATAAAACCAGAGACGGAGGATATTCTAATGAAATTGGAGGTGCAGCAAGCTTCAGCTACAAATTTGGAATATGACAGTTGAATGAGATTGAGACATTGATTCAGGAATCTTGTGTTACGGAGTAATTTGGTACTGGTTGTTGAACATTGAAGGACATAGCTGAAGACTTGAAATTCATCACACCACTCCCCGACAAGCTGGGTTCTCCAAAAATTAGAATGCAAAACCCAACCAGGATAGATAACCAAATAAGATCTTATGTCAGATTTCCACCACGCAAATATAAATAAGATCTTATAACTAGCCTTTTCAGATTTCCACTACGTCCATACCTATGAAATTAGACTTTATAGAAACACTTCAACAGAAAACAATGCAATATGTAGCAATCTAAAGATGCCGTGTTCACTGAAATCAGAATAGAATTACCAGAACAGAGCAGGGGACTTGGCTTCAGATATACCCAAAATGTAACAAAGATATGGGGATGCATCAATTTCTGGTGTCTGTCATGATATACACTGCAAACCATTAAACCTTGCGGGAAAACAGGAGAGTGAACTAAGAACATAAAGTTCGGCCCTGTTTGGTACAGCTGGAACTTAATAAAAAAGCAGCTTATTTTTTTAGCTGATGAAAAACAGCTGAAAAATAAGCTACTGTTTAGTTCATTCTGATAAGCTGCTGAACTAATAAGCTGTAAAATAAGTTTGCTGTTTGGCACAGCTTCTGCTTATTTCTGTGAATAAGCTGGAAATAAGCTGTGCCAAACAGGGCCATTCATTACAGGTGAAGCCCAAAATAGTATCAAACTTCCCAGTCCACCGAAATATAATCACCCTTTTTTCAATAATATCACCAAAAGGTATTTGACTATGATACCAGCATGAAACCAGTTACTTCCTCCCCATCGAACCGATGTAAGCATCAAAAGATAAAATTCAGTAGCAGGCTAAAGAAACCCAAGTTCACCAAGAAAAGAAGCCATCATCTAAGACAAATATAAATTAAACGAAAAATCAGGTGACAATGAGCCCCAGCAGTGCCAAAATCACATAAACAATAGGATTAATTACTCGTTCATGCTCCTAAACTCTAATACACGAATTTTGGTCAAGGAATTGGGCCCTTCTTGAGCTTCAGTTGCGCCATGTCAGCGGCGCTCCTTTCCGCCATCCGATCTTCAGGAGCTTGAATCGCCACCGTCCCTACCCTCAACTCCGGCGCCGGCCCGCACTCTGTGCTCCACGACCTCCCCAAGCGATTGCGACCTCTGCAAGCGATAAGGAGCTCCGTCCTGCCCCACCCTCGCCCGCCACCGCCCCCCGCCCCCCCCCCCCCCCCCCCCCCCCCCCCCCCCCCCCCCCCCCCCCCCCCCCCCCCCCCCCCCCCCCCCCCCCCCCCCCCCCCCCCCCCCCCCCGCCTCTTCGTCATCCACCCGAGGGGCCGAGGAGTACCGCCAGCCCACCCCTCTCCCCATCACCCGCCCCCCTGCGCTCCTCGACGGGGCTCCTAGTTTTGGGGATTCATATGTCAATTTTCAATCATCATCTTGTTCTGGTTGCATTTCCGGAACATGGTTGAGCCATGGGATGGCAATTGTTCCTGCATGGAAGTTTTGTGCAAATGGAAAATCTAAAAGAAAAATGCATAATTTCAGGGTCATTGGCCTTTTCCATCTTATCATATCATGGAGGTATGCTGTATGAACTTGGTACATTTTGGCAAAGCTCTGGCTAACACTAACCTTATTGCGATAGTGGCTGTAAGCCAGCCTAGTAGGAGATCAAATCGCTCGCCTACTAGCTATTACTTCTGTTGATCAGACTTTCTGCCACCAGATCAGTCCCTGCCACAGATGCACTCTACAGCATTTTCCTACTGCTTTCTCATTTCTGTGTAATAGTTTGAGGCTCAAATGGGCCGTATTACTTATTAATCTGCTTCTCTGATGGAGTAGCTTATATTGTGAGCCGTCGGTGCTCAGATTTGATTAATTGCTTAACATCTCAGAAATTTGGACTATGGGCAGATTTGCTTACTTCATTTTGAATTTAACACAAATAAATCTCAGCTTCAAATCATTCCATGGTTATCTTGCCTGCCCGTAATCTGAGTCCTGCAAGTGCTTCATTCTTCGAGGATTATACTCAGAGTTAGGAGCTTATTGTATTAAGCTATAATATTTAAACTTTGGCCAGGTGTTAGGTGCATATGCTTTAGTTGTTCATTTGTATTTGATTGTCTTGCAGCTCCATTTTTTTTAATTGCATAGATAAATATGGAGAGAAACAGATGAGGGCACTATACAGACAGTGATCTACTTAGCCTACGCTATAATAGGTTAAAAAAAAACTTTGTTGTGTGCTGAAAACTGGAAAGGCTATCTTTTTAAACATGGAAAAAAAAAGAAAGAAAATAATCTGAAACAAGACAAATCACAGAGATGTGTGACAATTTTGATTGAGGTAGAAGTTGAATGAAGCGTAAAATTCCGGTATGGAAATTATGCTAGGGAGTGACGCACAAAGGGTCAAACAAGTGCAGGTGTTTTGGGTAGACCGCAGCAGACTGCTCCAAAATGTGACAGCACTCTTTTTTCCAGCATGTGCTTTGATATAACTTTATTTTTTAAAAAGAAACATCTCTCACACCATGAAGAATTTGCATATTTTCAGGATATTGGTGAGATACATCAGCAAGAACAGGATTTGAGAAGGCGATTAACTTGTAAGGGGTGCTGACCCTTTTAACAGTGAGGGATAATTATCTCAATCAAATACCATGAAGCAGATAGTAGCATAAACTGCTGCTCAGTAGTAAAAGTACGATCTAAACACGTTTTGTTAGCAAATGCTAATGTGGTTGGACAATTAATATTATATCCAATAATTGGATTTAGATGATAGTTAGTGGAAGTATAATATGTATGAAATCCTATGTTATATTGTCAGGAGTTTCATTTGGTAATCAATTTTTTTTTTGTTCTCTTTGATGAAGTTATTCGTGCAAAGGATCCTTAGGAGATGAGTAGCTCCTATCCATCCCCCCCTCCCCCCTTCTACCTATCAAGGATTCATGACATGATATATGAAATTTCTTTTTTTTTTCTCTCTTTGGTGCAGTTCTTCATATTTTTTTCTAAATTAAGATAATATGTCACCATGGATTATAAACATATGAGTGTATATATTTCCTAAAGATATAATTTTCATTTTTAATGCTCTAATCAAAACAGATTAATTAGAAGGAGCCATCAAATATACAACAAGAGAAGCGCAGCAAAGCTGCCCTGTGTTTCTAGTCGAAACCCTAAAAGTGGCGCCAAAGGGATTGATGGAATCCGAACTAGAACCATCACTTACCGGATCCAAATCAAGCATCAGAACGTTAATCATACCCATGCCCGTACACCAGGACGCAAATAAAATCTAATGATTAGGTTACTCTACAATGAATTATGAACCCTAATGGTCCGGATGTTTCCCCAATATGAGCAATCAAGTGGCCCTAGCACGGATCAGGATGAAACAAGAACTGCGGAAACGACAGGCTCCCAATTTTCAGCGCCAGAAGCAACAGCCCCTAACCTAAACGGGGAAGGAAGTCCCCCAACTCTGAGCAAGCACACAACCCCACCAGCTGAATTCATTATCGAATTAGACGCCGATCCGACGTAATTGGAGAACCCGAGCGCCCAAAAACGGGGACCGAGTCACCGAGAATCCCCAGTCAATCATCGGAGCAATCTAAATTCGACAGCAGAGAAGCAACCGAACCAGATGGCAGCACAATCCCTAAGCAGCAGAGCGTCACATACGAACAAGAAAATGAGAGGGATCGGACCTGGGTACCGATTAGAGCTCGGCACAACCACGGCGCCCGAAGACCTAACCAGCGACCACACGAACTGGAGCTGAGGCCAGCCTCCGGCCCGAATTCCCGCAGCGAGGCCCCTCCGATCGGGCCGGGTTCTTCCCGGGATCCAATGAGGCGTGATGGAGGGCGAGAGAAGGATCAGGATGGCGTCTCATGGAGGAGGAGCAGCTGCTCGAGAAGGGAAGGGTAGGTCGGGTACGGGAGGAGGAAGAATGACGAAAGGGGCAACCAGTTTGGCCGCAATAAAAGATGGCCTCGTCCAGTCGCGGGTAGGGTTCTCGCCCCGCACGGCGGCTGCGGCTGTGTCGCTGCGCGTGGGACCCTTTGTGCATTTTTAACCTTTACCCCCTTGGGGCCGGTGCATGCAGTTGTCAGCTGGTAACCGCTTCGCCGGTCAATGCGCAGTCCCCGGTTTCGGAAAGCCAATGCTTGTCAACGCTTCAACTTGACGTGCGCGGCGGTGTCCAGTCCAGTCCAGGCCGCGAAGCAGGACAGGAGCAGGGCATCTCCCTGCTTCGCTTTGCGCAAAAATGGAAAGCATCATGGTGTTCGAACGAGCGGATACGGCGCGGTGCTTTTGGATGAAGCCATACTCGTTGTCGTTGATGGGCCAATGGATTTCACTCGTTACGTGCGTGTTTTTATTTTTTTTTTCTCCACCACATTTGCGCGTGCGCGTCGGAGGGGGCGCATGAGTGAAGGGCCTGAAGGCCAGTTGCCCGCCGAAGAAGACTGCGTGAGGCAACGGTGGATGGTCGTGGACCAGGTGAAAGTTTTGGTGTGAACCGGTAACGCGAAGCTGTAACGCAGACCGACATGTTTTACTGACCACGACAGCGAGGGATGACCTAACTCCAGATTAGCAATCCGCTCTTGCCAAGTTGCCATCTTGGTCGGAGTCGTCGGACTGTCCTCGCCGCGGGCGAGCAAAGGGCAGATGACCGCACGGGCATTCTCTGTTCGGCAACCAGAGTAGCTATGCGGCAGGAAAGCGGTTAAGCGGTCTCCGGCAATCCCATGCGACCCGGACAACGTGAGGCCGGACGGGACGAGGTCACGAGGGAGAGAGCGACGGGCCTGGCCGATGCCCGGCCGCCTGGCGCTGGATGGCGAGAGCGTGCCGCGCAAGCCGGTGGGGGTGTGGACACTGGGCTGTCTGCGTTCGGTGGCCTGGGTCCGCAAGTCCGTCGACCAAGGGCTAGCTAGGCGTGCTTATTCCAAGCAGTATGTGCTGAGGTCTGCTTAGAGTTAGCGATCACGAGACATGGTTATGCACAAGTGACTAACGCTGTTTTTGTGCAGCTGTATCCATACGTCTTCTTTAGTAGTTACGATAGCACCATGGAAATTAGCCTGCATTTCCACTTGTCCGGACAAAGGCGCCTCAGGTTTTTTTTTTTTCCAAGCGAGAAGCAGATCGTCAAGACACGAGTCACAATGCTGGTTAACAACTCCAGTGAGGGAGCTTCAGCGTAAGAAGCAGGGGGCGGCCCTGGTAACTTGGCTCCAAAGTGTACAGCAAGTGACTATTATACTTGCTAATCAATGGAGTTTAAATCATGGTAACCCAGTTCAGATCTACGGGAACATTTAGTTCGCCCTGTAACCTTGCTAATCAATGGAGTTTAAATTATACTAGTCCGAGAGGGACTCGGTCTTGATCCGTCCTAGAAGTTCGCATCGGCAAATTGGTTAGTCTCTTGGACCTCGTAACCTTGCCACCTCGATTACTAACAGTTTCAGTTCATTGTTAACCCGGGAGGCGACACTGGGCGCAATCTTCTCGTCTGAACTCTAGCCTGGTCTGGCAGACAGGGCACCCGGATGGGTGGCGTATTCCTGGTGCTGGTGGTTGACCTGTCCATATACAGTAATTGGTACGAGTACTGCTAAATGGCGTGACATCGGACCTGACTCTGCGCTGTGAATTAACGTGTGGTCACATGGTGTATTTTCGTGCATCACTTCACCAAATTGTGCAGCTGTGCTACGAAACTGAAATACAGTAGTAACAGTCTTGTTCTAACATGTGTCATGGCTCAACCAACGAATGCAAGTTAAAAACGACCGTGCGTACTTTACATGGGTTTAGCGGGCCGTCTTGAATCTCCTCAAAGACCCGTGTCGCCACAGTACGTAGTACTGGTGAACAGCAGCATGTTCTTGACACCGAGGACCAGCTAAACTGGACGTTTGCGCCTGAACTATCCACGAATTTGAGCATCTGAGAGTACCATGGATACGGACAAGAACAAAAGGGCGGCCAGGACAGGATGTCCATATCGATCGGACTCGCCGTCTCCTGAATTTACAGCCTCCCAGGGCCAAGGCTATACAACAAATCAACAGCACGGTTGACACAATGTGTGCCTAAACATGTTTCAATGAAGAATTAAGGTGGCATGTAGTACGAGCTGTGGTGGTGGTGGTGGTGGTGGTGGTGGTGCGGCGGCCAATGAACGCCTTCCCTGGGGCACGACAGCAGCAGCGGCGCCGGCTGCGCCAGGTACGTTGGGTACCGTTGTCCCGGCATCAGCACCGACAGGTCCGCCGCCTGCAACACCGCCTCCACCTGAATCGAAACGTGCCGAGGATTTCGTCAGAAACAGTCACAAAACACGCACCGAGATCGATTAACCAACTACTCGCAGCAAAAATCCCAATATACTGTAGGGAGAAAAGGCGAGTGATGAGTCGCCATGCTTGCTTGGCTGCCTGATCTTTACCTTGGGCGGGCTCCGGACCTTGCCGGGCGGGCGGGCGTGCCGATGGTGGTTGGCTCGACGTGGCGCCCCGGCGGGGGTGTCCGTCTGGAAAGCCCGCGGCTTGATGAGGTGCTCGAAGATGGCCATGAGGAGGAAGAGAGAGATGAGGATTGCCGTGGCCGCGAACCCGAAGGAGATGGCGTCCATCGACGTGCCGAAGTTCTTGAGCGTGGACTCCTCGCCCCTCGCGTCAGGGGCCGCGGCAACCGGCTGTGACGGTGTCTGCGTCGGGTCCCCGGGCCATGGCCTTGATGAGCTCTGTCCGACCCCGTTCATGGCCGCCAGTGCCAGCAGGGGGTCACTTCGCCGCTTGCAACCAAACGTCTCTCTGCACGGCATGTAATTTTCACTTCATTACGCAGAACTTGGCTGAAAAAATATGGAGTAGTTCCACCAGTTGCATAATACAGCTACTGTCACAAGGTCAGGAACTGAATCTTTTGGAACTGGAATTAGCTACTCTATCACCAATGATGAAGTTAAAAAAAAAAAGAACCACAATGGTCACATGTCAGAACTACACTACACGTCTCCCCTGCCACTGATCAACCGAGAAGTTGAAAAGAAATGGCCAAAAAAGGAGAAAAGAACGAATAAACGGGAATAACAGAGATGGATCAGAATTACGTGCATTGCAGACTGAAGAGAGCATGCATACCTTCAGGCTTCAGCTCCTCACGCTCCGCTCTGAACTGAAAACGGGAACTAGCAACTGCCTGTTGGCGCGCCCTGCTATGTTTTGCCTCTCTCTGCTCACGGGGTCACGGGAGCTCAGTGATGACCACCGGCCGAAGCCAAGAACCTATACCAGAGGAGGCCCAGTTCGGCTGCCTCTTCTTAAAGCCAGTCACTGAATCGAAAGTGAGATCTCAGAGCTTATCTGGTGGTGCCAATGTGGACGGGGGGCGGAGAAAAAAAAAACTAAAGACCAAAAAGGTCTCAGATGAACAAAAAGAGTGACGAGGAAAAGGCTGCCACACTCCTCTTATATAGAAATAAACAAGGCGAGGAGACGAGACTGATGATGGAAGGAAGGCAAGTTTGATGTGAAGGAAGGCGAGGCAGCTGTGAGACTTAGCACGGAAAGGTTAGATTGATCTCATCTAGTTGGCTCAACAGTTAATTGGATCTTTAACTATTCGTGTCTTGACAGAGGGCGCTCAGCCTATATGGTTGATGAGCTCTCGTTACACAGCGCCATAATAAAAGGACGGGTCAGGACCGGGGCACGCATCATGAAGTTAGCCGCCGCCGCAACCTCACCTGACACTTTAAACCCTAGACTGATATGAGGGTGCGCTGCCAGCGACGGGACTTCCCATCACCGCCGCCACATCGTCGTCAGCACGAACCCCGAGCTTGCCACCAACCGAAGACCCCACTCCTCTTCTCCAACCATCGCCACCTGAGCACGGACGTCATCGACAAAAGAGTGGGGATGACAGGGACTTCCTCCGCGCCGGCCATGCCGACCACCGACGGTAAAAGCCCCTCTCCCACTCGGCCTCTCCAGATCTGCTCTTAGGACAACCACAGAGAGCATCAACAATGATACCAGAGCCACTCTATTGAGCAGATCGAGAGCCTACAAAACCACAGAACCCCGAATCCCTAACCCTAACCCTAACCCGCGACTAAAAAAAGGCGATGGAGGAAAAGAAAGGCTCACTTTGGCCTCACCTCACCGTCAACACGACCATCATTGACGGCCGCGCCGCCACTCGAGTCCTCGAGCGCCGGTCAAAGGGGTGGCGCGCACAACACCCCTTGACAGCGGCACGCTCACCCATCGTGCGCGGAGGTTTTTATACCTCCGTCTCATCCGCTGCACCGTCATCCAACGGTCGCGAGCAATCGACGTCGAGCTGGGCCGGATTCGGCCCAGGCGAGAGAGAGAAAAATCGGCCCGGGCCCAGGTTGTCTAGGCCGATTTTCTGCGGCGTTACCAGCCGGGCCGAAAGAGATCAATGGGCCGCGCGCACTACTGTAAAGAGTGGGCTGCGCAGGTTTTTCGGCCCAGTTTAAAGAATTTTTGTTTTTATTTTTTTCAGAAGCAATTTAATTGATAACTTTGCTAATTTTGCTTAATTATTTTTGTCAAAAAATTGAACCAACGGAATATTTTTGACAAAATAAAAAAGTACAATAATTGCTTCTGAGAAATAGAGAATTTAATTTTGAAAAAATAGATATAATTTCAGATAATTATGATATTATTATTTTCTGACCAACGTTGATAATAACAGTATTATAATTTTTTAATTAATAATTTTTTATGTATTATTTCTATTTCTGTCCAACGGTAACGTAGATTTAATGTATAAACAAATTGTATGTCTTAATTTTGACCAACGTTGAAACTAAGACATATGATTTTGTTGTTATATTCTCTCTTTACTTAAATTATTTTTTCAGACGGATATAACTTGAAGAGATCCCCCTCTCAAAGGAGATAACTACGGTGAGTGAAAGAAAAAAATAGATTTAGCGTTTATTTTGACTGAGCTACATTGGGTTTTCACCACAGCATGTCCCACTGAGCCTGAAGAGCTAGTGAGAAAAGAAAACGAGGCTGATGCTGCTTGACAAACTAGACAGAGGGACTGCTCCCTTAAAGATGTCTTATGACCTTGAGCATAGGAAATGGGTCACAGCTAACAAAAAATATTTGGCTGTGATAAAGAACACAATTAAGCCTGTAATTGTGGGCTCAATACCAGAGTGTGACACTGGCACAGAACACCTTGACAAAATAAAGAATCAGTTCATTGGTTCTTCAAAGACATATGCAACATAACTGATCAAGCAGTTTGTGACAAAAAGGTATTCTGGTGATGGCAATGACATAAGAGAGCATATACTAAGGATGAGCAACTTGACATCTAAGCTGAAACCAATGGATTTGGCTATCAAAGATGAGTTTTTTATCCATCTGATTTTTGCTTTCTTGTTCAAAGAGTTTGACACTTTCGTTAATAACTACAACATACAGCCCGAAAAATGAGACTTAAAGAAGTCATTGCTATGTGTGTACAAGAGGAGAAAAGAATAAAAGCTTCACATCGTGATTCTATCAACTATGTCAAAGATAATAAGAAAAAGAATAAAGAAAAAGCTCTTATGGTACATCAGCCTCAACGGAACAAGTTTGCTGTGAAAAAATATCAGTGTCTTCACTCTAAGAAGACAAGACATTACAAGAAAAATTATTCGGATTACTTAAAGATGATCATGACAAAGAAAGGTGAGAACATTATTACTTTTATAAATGAATCTTATATGTGCAATATTCAAAATCCACTTAGTGGATTGACTCAGGAGCAACTGTTCATGTTGCTAATTCTTTGCAGAGATTTCGTTCGACGAGGAGTACAAAAAGAAAAGAAATATGCATTAAAGTCGCAAATGGAGTCTAAGCAGATGTTGAAGCAGTTAGCGATCTTTCATTAAAGTTAGCTGATGGCTTCACTCTTTTACGTAGAGATGTTCTTTATGTTCTCTCTTTACAGAGAAACTTGATTAGTGTTTCATGTTTGGACAATGATGTATATAATTATCATTTTAAAAATGACAAGTGCAAAATAATGTTTAATAAAAAATGTGTTGGCCTTGTCATTTTACAAAATGAGCTTTACTTGTTATCACTATGTAATGATGTAAATATTGTATACGATGATGGGAACGTTACGTGCGACAAAGTGAATAAACTCTCGTTTCCAAATGTAAACAGAAAACGAAAGAGAACTCATGATGCTTCGTCAAAATTATGACACTGTCGTTTAGGTTATATTTCGAGGGAAAGAATAGAAAAATTAATAAAGAATAATATTCTTCCTCTATTAGAGTTCTCAGATTTAGAACAATATATAGAGTGCATTAAAGAAAAGTATGTAAAAAAATCAAGAAAGATGTCGAAAGAAGCACAGAAATTCTACAAATTATTCACAGAGACATTTGTGGTCCATTCCCTATGAAAATTGTGAATGATTATGACTCGTTTATAATATTCACGGATGATTACTCCCGTTATGGCTATATTTATCCAATCAAAGAAAGAACAGAAGCATTAGATAAATTTAAAATATTTAAGGCTGAAGTTGAAAACCAACATAATTTAAAGATTAAGATAGTTCGATCTGACCGTGAAGGGAGTACTACAGTCGGCATACCTCATATGGCCAAGTTTCTAGACCTATTGCAAGGTTCTTACAGGAGAATAGCATAGTGACCCAATATTCTACACCGAACGAACCTAAACAAAATGGAATAACTGAAAGACGTAACTGTACCCTGATGGATATGGTGCGAAGTATGATGAGTTATTCTATTTTACAATTGAGTTTGTGGATGGAGATATAAAAACCGCCATTCATATTCTTAATAAAGTATAAGTAAGTCGGTGTCCAAAACACCTAAGAATTGTGAACAGGAAGAGTTCCCTCACTAAACCACTTACGTGTGTGGAGGAGCCCTGCTGAGCCTAAAGTATTTAACCCAAACATTGAGAAGCTTGATTCTAAAATAGTAAGTTGTCATTTCATTGGCTACCTTGAAAAGTCAAAAGGTTTTCGTTTCTTAGAGGATGAGATGATGAAGGGGAGCAAGGTAGCTCGAGTAATTGACCTTGAAGAGAAGCAAGCACATGCGCCCACTCCAATAATTCAAAAGCCATTTTTCTCACTGCTTGCTGTCACTGCACCGACACTGCATGACACTGTGGTGCCAACACCTGTTATTGTTTCTCTTGTGACAACAATGAATATAGATGAGGAACCTGTTCTTCAGAATTCTATAGAACCCATTGTCACACATAAGAGGGAGCAACAACAGCATCAGACAGAAAATGTGTCAAATGAGAAGGCCCCGAGGAGGTCTCAAAGAGTTAGAGGATCAGCTATTCCTGATGATTAAAAAATTTATCATATAGACAAATTTCAAATGAAAAATGATCCCACCTCATTTGAATAAGCCATGAGAAGTGAACATTATTCAAAATAGCTTGAGGTTATAGAAGAAAAAATGATGTCTATAAAGGCTAATAAAGTCTGAGACTTACAAATAATTTTTAAAGAAACAAAAACAGTAGGCTGTAAATAGGTCTACAAAACCAAATTTGACACGCAAGAAAATGTAGAAAGATATAAAACGCGACTTGTGGCAAAAGGTTTTACGCAAAAAGAAGGGATTGATTACAATGAGACCTTTTCTGCAGTCTCGTGTAAAGATTTCTTCAGAATCATAATGGCATTAGTAGCATATTATAACTTATAATTACATCAGATGGATGTAAAAACGGTATTTCTCAATGAGGATTTGAAGAAAATTGTTTACATGGCACAACCGAAAGGTTTTATTGTCGAAGGAAATGAACGAATGGGATGCCGCCTAAAAAAATCAATTTATGGGTTAAAACAAGCTTCAAGACAGTGATACTTGAAGTTTGATAGTACGATAAGAAAATTTGAGTTTAAAGAGAATGCAGAGGACAATTGTGTTTATGCAAAGTTTAAGAATAGAAAGTTTATCTTCATAATCCTATATGTGAACTGGCTAGTAATGATGTCAGTCTGCTGCTGGAAACAAAAAAGTTTTTATGCTCAAATTTTGATATGAAAGATCTTGATGAAGCTTCGTTCGTTCTAAGGATTAAAATTCATCGATATAGAAATAAAGGGGTATTAGAATTATCACAAAAGGCATATATAGAAAAGGTCTTAAAGAAATTCGGTATGCATAAATGTAGTCCTTCGTCTGCTCTTATAGTCAAAGGCAACAGATATGAGGATTTTGCCCAGAAATCAATATGAGATCGATCAAATAAAAATGGTTTCATATGCTTCAACTGTCGAAAGCTTACAGTATGCTCAAATGTGTATGCGCCTTAACTTATCTTTTGTTACCGGGTTACTTGACAGATTACAGAGCAATCTTAGAATAGAGCACTAAAAATTGGTAAAAAAAAAGTATTACGTTATTTGCAAAGAACAAAAAGTCTTATGATGGCATATAAAAGATCAAATTCGCTTCATATAGTGAGGTATACAGATTTTGATTATGCAGGAGATGATAGAAAATCGACATCTAGATATGTGTTCACTCTCGCAAGAGGGGCTGTATTATGAAAAAGCTCAAAGCAAACTGTCACTATATCGTTCATAATGTATGCCGAATTTGTAGCATGTTATGAGGACAAGGGGCAGGTGAACTGCCTAAAGAAGTTCATATTCGGTTTAAAAATTGTTGACGACATCAATAGACCACTTAAGTTGTACTGCGATAATGAACTAGCAGTAACGTATGTTCACAACAATAAGTCAAGTGGTGCTGTCAAACACATTGACATAAAATACTATGTTGTGAAAAATAAAGTTCATGATCATGTTATAAGTCTTGAGCATATAAGTACCGTAAAGATATTAGCGAATTCACTTACAAAAGGTTTACCACCTAACATGTTCAAAGAACATGTAGCCGATATAGGTGTAAGAGAAAACCTATGATTCCTGAACGAAAAGATGGTCCAAAGATAAGTAACTATTTCAGAACAGAGAGGTGTATTGTAGCTGTTAAATCTATTGACGATTGACCGTGATGATGAAACATGTTTTATGCGCTAATCTGTTATGGAATGAGTAAAACTAAAAGCATAAATATTAAAGTTAAAATATAGACTGAAATCAAAGGAAAAAATGTTAGATTGAATTAGACCCTTGACTATTCGCGCCCTGATCGAAGGGCGCCCAGCCCATATAGCTGGTGGGCTCCCGTCGCACAGCGCCACAATTAAAAGACGGGTGGAGAGTCAGGGCACGCACTACGAAGTTGGCTACCGCTACAACCTCACCTGACACTCTAAATCCTAGACCGATCTGAGAGTGCGCTGCCAGCGACGAGACTCTCCATCATCGCCGCCACATCGTCGTCAACACCGACTCCGAGCTCGCCACCAACCGAAGACTTCACTCCTCTTCTCCAACTATCACCGCTCGAGCGCGGACGTTACCGATAAAGGAGCGGGGATGACAGAGACTTCCTCCGCACCGGCCATGCCGACAACTGGTAAAAGCCCTTCTCCCTCTCGGCCTCTCCAGATCTGCTGACAACCACCGAGAGCACCAACAGGAAAATAATCCCGGAATCATGTGTGCGCAGCTAGTAGGAGTGGCTCCCCACTCCCATGCACGCTCCACGGCAACAGCAGCCCACATGATCCTCCTATAAAGACTAGTGTCCGCATAGACGAGAGGGGAAATGATTCAAAGTTCAGCTGCAGTAGCCTGTAGCCGAGGCCAAGGCCGAGCCAAAGGGGAAGAAAGCGAAGGAAATGGAATGTCCGGGGGGTTACCACGGGGGCAAAAGGCAGCTCGTGGAAAGATGGGGCGTGCGGCCTTTGTGAAAGGGACCGATCGGCCTCTGATGCGCATCATGGTGCGTGTCCGTTAACTGGCTGTGCGCGCACAGGGATTTATCCAGCCTCAGTACAGCGCCTCCACATGTCATGCACGTAGTATGATGCAACGATCTCATCTATGCAGGTTGTTATTGCGATGATTAAGGTTGTTGGATCAGCAGATGGGGAAGCTGGTATGCGTATTAAGCAAAGAGGCTGAGGTGAAACTCTCTGCTTCCCAGGGGGAATTCATGGAGGTGTTCTGTTGTTTGGGGTTTGCCGTAGCCAGTGGCCCGTGGCATTCAGATTCTCTGAGGCTCAAAGGCACACTACCGCCAGATATCTGTGTGGATCATCTGCAGCCACACGACGAACTCAACTTGCCGGGCATATCATGAGTAGAATCAAAGCTGCTGGGTTCATGCACTGGTCGACAAGGTTGATGTGAAACTAAAGAGGCTAGCTAGTGCCGACAAAATGAAGTATCTTTCACTGAAAATGAACAAAAGAATACTATAGAAGACCTTTTCTCTTCGATACCGATACAGGTTTGAACGGTTATTATCTTCTGTGGGACTATTATAACACAAATGTGGTAATACGATGTGACAGCACTTTCAGGATAATGCAGTGTATTGGCTTGTCTGTGATGGGCAACGCTCAGTTGTTGGGCTGTCACCGGTAGCAGAAAAAAGTTGGGGGCATCCATGCTCTTTACACGATTGTCTTGTCGTAAACTGAATAAAGCGTGCGCGGATGCATTGCAAGCCCTATGACTATTGAAATGTGTATAGCGGCTGTGTTTGAAGGTAACTAATCGTCTTTAACTACTGAGTAGCCCCCCCCCCGCTCTGGTTACAGTTCCACCGAGTAAGATTCTGATACCCAGTGCACATTCCTATGCGGTGATTTGTGCAGTAAAATTTTACTTACTACTAGGTGCTATCAGTATCTTCTTAGGAAACATCAGAGTTAACTAACCATCCAAAAGCCGGTGTCAATATTAGTAGGCTGATAGCAGATTAGTACTGTAGTAGCGACTGATGACTTCACATGTATAGATCACCACCTCCATCAGGTACGTAGTCGGGGACACTTGTACGCTTAAATATTTGCAAATCTCCTTCGCCTCCAAATTAATCATCCTGTCTCCTTCCCTTGAACAAGCATCGATCTAAACTAAAGAGAACGCGATTAAAAACCAACGATGCTTGCTTCCAACGTAAGGACGTGGGCGCTTGTGAGTTGGCAGACACCTAATAAAGAGCGCAGCACCAGTACCTAGTTTAATCTTGATCATATCAGCACCACTGGTTAGCGGTTGTACCAAGGAAGGGAGGCATCAAGGAGAGTATTTGATATACTAACATTTTTTGCATTCCCATAACATATATTTTTGTGCATTATATTAGACGTAAGTAACCGGCATGAGTGCTGGAGAGGCAAAGCCATTGGAGCCAAATGAGCTTCATTATGAAAGCATATCTTAATTTGGACTTCTTGCCTCTGCTTTAAGCTGCAACACGGCCCTCAGTGCCCAACTGAAGCCACATCCCAAGGAAACCAAAGGGGATATGTAAAGCATGCAAGTGTAGCGGTACCCTAGAAGAAAGCCAACAAACACAGATGAATAAAACTAGTCGCCTATACTACACAACACATACATTATCATCGATGAGGAAAAGAAAAAGAAAGCGGTTAACGATCGACGACCGTGCAATGCATTATGCATGGAAGAACCGGGTGCCGGGAAAAGCCTGGACCGGATGGAACCTGCAGCGAAACAGAAGAAGCCCTAAGAAATTCAGAAGCACAGATTTTAATTACTTCATAGCACATGAAACATTACCGATGGGGTAGATTATAGTATTTACTATATCTGACTGGATCGATAAGAATATGAATGTCCTACCAGCCGCACAGCACAGTAGGCAATTGGGCTCTGTTCCTGTATCTAGCGAGGTCTACCGTCTATCGTTGTAAAGCGTAGATCGAGGGAGAGGAGCAGGTGATGATAGCTAGTGGCGGCGACCTAGAAAGGAGAAATGAGAAAAGGCCTTTTCTCCCAAGCCGAAGACGACCACATGCATGTGGATAGGGCGCACATGTCTCCCTCAGTCCCTCCACCTCCTCGGCTCCCATCTCAGGAAAGGCGAAAGCAGACATGGCGAGACGAGAAAAAATCAAAGAAAAAGGAATTGGTCCGGTTGCACGCGAGAGCGGCGGCGACTCGGCTCAAAGAGGCGGTAGAACTGTTTCAGATGTAAAGGGAGCTCCGTTCTCCGAGCCGAAAGCAAAAGTGTGGATAAGCCAGGTGGGCCGAGAGCGAAAGCAACGCAAAGGAACAACAGCCCACGTTTGTTTTCGTAGCACATTGACGTCCGGTCAGTTTCTTAGGAGGACATTAAGGCCCCGTTTCAAAATTTTCATATGAAAAAAGGAAAAAAAAATGAGGAAATCTTCTGTTTCAAACGGGACCTAATCCAGAAATGCGAGAGAGCCCATGTGAAAACTTTTTTTAAATCAGCCCATGTGAAAACCCGTAACATCCCGTCACATGACATATTATTTCAGCTCTCATCTCATTTGGACCTTTGGGCACCCCATAGCACCTCATAGGGGGGAGCTTATCTAGGTCCTCTGAATGCCTCACTAGTGAAAACTAGCGAGCTGATTCTGATAAAATAATTTAGAGGTGTAGCCTCTGTAAGCTTGTTCATCTTTAAAAGCTTTAGATCCATCCTGTAAATATTAGTATTGTGCTCTAAAAATTTCTGTATGTATGTGTATCGTTGTGATTTACTGTACTAAAACTCAGAGAAATGTGTTGAGTTTTGTCAAAAATGAACACAACGTTTGTGACATTCAAATTACATTTATTGATCGTTCCATTACTCGTGGCGATCCCCAGGTTCAGTCAGCCTCCCTCTTCTTTATTTTAGCCATCATTTTATATTTATTTGGAATATGTACAAACTTCGAAGGATTTGGATATCATATCCTCATGATCAATAAAGCCAGATTACTTCATTCTTCGTCTGGTCAGAGAAGTATATTTTCCCTGTCGTACGTGAGGACTACAGCAACCTCTAGATGCCGATACGGAAAGGACTGGATACCTTCAGGCTATCCACAATGTCAGTGACAGAACCTATACCCACTGCCACTGAAATCAGCAAACAAACCATGCTCAAACCCTGCAGAAGATACCACCTTGTCCCCTTCTTGCTGATCTTCTCCTGGGCGATGTGCATGCTAATGGGGAAGTAAACGGTCAGCGGCCAGAAGCTGAATGCACCGAGGAGCCCAAGCACGGCGTTGAAGAACGGTATCATCATTGCCACTGCAGTCGTCGCGACCACTATGACGATCCGCAGGACGATCTTGGACGGGGCAACGGTAACCGGACCTCGCTGCATGAGGGGGACGCTGACAGTGTACGCGCTGTTGATGAACTTGGCTTCTGGCCAACGCGACGCAGCGTACCTCTCAACTGAAGCAAAAATAGGCTGTGCGTAAACCTGCACTGAGAAAATAACTTTAGCTTACGCTAGAGAGTTCAGTTGGTTCGGTTTCATCTGGGAGCCGCTCCGAGAAAATGGTCTGAACCTGAACGATCGACGATTTTTCTAGCAAGATGTACAGCAATCAAGTTATCAACAGTGATGCACTGACCTGGTATGCTCCGATTAGGTGGAGTATGAGGCACATGTTGGCAATGTCAACGAGCCAGAACGGCCCCAATCCAGCTGCCGTCAAGATGTTGCCGGGAGCATTTGAGCCAAACGCAGCATATCCGGCACAGCCAACGGAGATGTAGAAGATGGTGGTGGCTCCAATTCCGTACGCTGCTGCCTTCTTCATCGTCTTGTTCTCGGGTGGCGGCGACCTCAGTGTATCCTAGAAACATCACAACGAATCAAAAAGGCACTTTACTGAGAGGAACGAGAAGCAGAAGTAACTGCCGCATCACTTTACTTAATCAGTACAAATCATGCGTACCTGAATCTCGATCAGCACTTCTGCAAAAGTGTATGCAAAGGCAATGTTCCCCAGGGCAAGCAGCACGTTCCACAGCTTCTTGGCCGAGGACACCGCCGCGGCACCTTGGATCCTCCCACCGAGGTCACCACCGTGAGACACCCACTGACCCACCGAGAGCCCCAGCCCGATGATGGAGTAGGCGAACGACATGATCGCCGCCACGACGGACAGCCAGGTGATGTGCTCCAGGCCGGGGAACTGGGACAGCACCACCTGAACCACGCTGAACGCCAGCATGAGCGCGGTCCCTGACGTGTCGCAATGGGCGTCGCGGCCGTTCCGGTGGAAGCAGTTCGACTGTCTGATCGCACTGAATTTGCAATGCACAAGCAAAGACAAATTAAGGAACACAGTTTAATTAGCACGCAGTGATCACAGTGATTCTTCTTTATTTCACTTCCAATAAAAAAGATCGAACGTAGATTCAGATAGAACCTGAGTTAGTTTTGTTACTCACACCATGCTTATGGTCGCAGTGATGGTGTATCCCACCATGGTGCCCCACAGGTTCACGTACTGGGCGACGCCGCACATGAACACCTCTCTAGGACCTGCGTGTAATTTAGCAGCAGGCATTCGGTTGAGCTAAACAAGCAATGGAATAAGGAAGGCATCAGGTTTATGAGTGCAGCGAGTCTAGAAATTGCGGCGCGTACTGAGGTAGGATCTGACGGCGTTCATGTACGTGCGGTTCCTGGCGCCGGTGACGGGGTGCGGCGCGCGGTAGGCGTTAGCGAGCAGCGTGGACGTGTAGTAGGTGACGCACGCGAAGCCGGCGAGCGCGAGCGGCCCCGCCACCCAGCCCAGCTGCGCCACGCTCCACGCCAGCGCCAGCACGCCGGAGCCGATCACCGCCGTCACAATGTGCGAAGTCGCCGTCCATACCGTCCCTGAAACAAACCAAAGAAAAACCCAGCGAAGGGGATCGCTAAGAAGACTTCAATTCCCAAGAACCGCAGAGGCATTCGTCGATCTACACCCGGCCGAAAAAATGGCTAAATCTCCCGAAACATCGATTTCGAGATCTTTCCACGCACCTGTGCGCTCGTGCTCGTAGTCGCCCCTCTCGACGTCGTCCGCCGTTGCCCCGCTGATCTTGTCCATCGATCCTCCTTTCCGACGCGGGCGCGCTCGGGTGTCCCGTGACTGAGAGGAAGAGAGGGGAGATGGCACGCGGGCAGGCGGCACCTACTGCTCAAAAGAAGGGCCGACGATGATGAACCGAGATGGGGTTTGGTGGCAGTGCCGGTTTTATAGGTCCAGGGTTCAGGCTGACATCAGGAGCCGGCCGATCCAACACGATACGGGGCTCGCTCTGGTACGGCCCGCGGCTGGGCCTGTGGAAACCAGTTCAGGCCGCGCCCAACGGACTCGTAAGTCGTAACTGCAGTGGACGCAACTGGTGTACTATGAGTTTTTGTTTTCCTTTTTTTTTTGAATTTCGTCCGTGTGAACACGTCAAATTCGTATCCAACGATCTCTTCTTGTCCGGGCCAGACCGGGCAGTGCGAGCAGCACAACGGGAGATCCATTTGTTAATGTCGGCACTAGTGATTCTTAATCTGATCCGGGGCGCACTAACACAGGGGATCTGTGTTCGAGTACAATTAAACACCTGGTCGCAAAGCAAAGGCACTTGTATCCAAATCTCTCTAGTTATGTCATGCATGTGGAGCCACAGCCGGCCAGGACGGTGCAAAACCATGCCGGAAAAGGGTGAAATCCTACGGTTTTGCAGCGGCATCATCGGACTCCCACAGCCGCCACACAGCGGCCGCGCGCGTCAGCCATCTGAGAGACGTAGTAACCAGTTAAGCAGGCGATGGCGACGGAGATGGAGGTCCATGCGGACCGCAGCTTCCCATCGCCATGGCTCGAAACAAGCGAGCTATCAAAGACCAAAAACCTGGTGTGCGTGTACCACCCGACGACGCCACCGCACGCCGACCGGTCACGGCCCACGGCCTCCCGTAATTTCCACGCACCACCATCCCGGCTCGCTGCTCTTGGACGACACGGCAGCTGAAAGGGAGCGGCCAGGGAGTCACGAGAGGACATATGACGCCGACGACGACGCACGTCGACGACGGGGTCGAGCGGCAAGATCGATCACGCCGCACCCGCGCGATCGCCGATCCGCATGACGTGACGCGTGGAGCGAGAGTGAAGTGCCGACGCGACACCGATCGATGTCTGATCGCCGCATTATCACAACCATTTTCCGTTGTGGTTTGTTGCATCAGCGAACAAAGGTTGGTTGCTGCTCAGCGCTCACTCAGAGGCAGAGCTGAGAACAGTACGCCAGCTGGGCAGGGTCGAATGAACACATTTTACAGCAGCCCCAGTTACGCCAGTCGATGAACACCCAGCAAGCAAGCCAGTGAGTCTCTGAATAAGCACATTTTACAGCAGCCCCAGTTACTCTCACAAATAATACTCTCTTAATAAGGATATATAACGACTCTGGCCGCTAGAGGAGAGGGCAAAGAGGAAACCTTCACCTTGGTTAATTCCTGTAATCAGATTGGCAAATAAAATTGTCTCAAATATCATCTGAATCTCCTTTCTCGAAAAAAAGGTCACGTGTATTCTCGTTGTCAGCATCCATGCATGGCCAACTTGAGAGGATTGAGATAGAGCCAATCCTGCACATCTCTGTCATCAGATGACAATCCAAAAAAAAGAAGTTTAGAAGCCAGTGTTTGCCATATCATAATTTCATAAACCATAAAGCAAAACAACAGGTAAAGGCGACGATGGAAATCCTGCAAAGACGTAGGAATGGTAAAACTAAAGCGCTTTTCCTTGCGACAGCGATTTCTCAATTTATCTTGAAACATGAAAAATGCAGGAGGCAGAAAATGGCAGGAGGACGCACATCGATTTCCAATGCATCTAGACGCACATTCGTGCGACGCCGTGTATGGATTCGCATTGCACTTTGCAAGTGCATGTCCAGTAAGCGCATTACGCGCGGTAAAGTGATGCCACTAGTGATGTGTTGCGCCAAGGAAAGGAAGCAGATAATCATAGCTAAAAGAATTTAATTTTTCTGCCTAAAGTTACCGCCGAAATTCAAAGATTAGTTATCAAAAGAATGTAAGGGTGTCGTTGAGAGAACAAAGAAAATGAAGTAAAATCGTTTTAAATATGCCCTAACAAGCTAAATGCAAAATGTGGAAATATGTATCGATTTCGATATGTACCGATGATGTCTTTTTAGAATGGAATCAATGAGAGGGCCCAAGAACGCCCATCTAAACATTTTCCAGTTCGTTAAAGCAAGATATAAAATCAGGCAAAGGTTCTCATTTTCTAAGAGAGTGATCATAGGAGCATATTAGCAAGAAAGGGTGGCACGAAGTATTACAATCGCAATTTGCACTCACCCAAATAAGAGCACTAATCAACAGGACATAATCACAAACCCACAGGAGGAACAGTGCACAAAGGATGGCAATGGCCAGTCGCATTTCACATCAGCTAGCCCACTGCCACGTAGCATTACCGGTGTAAACTTGTTTCAACGTTTTTAGTAAGTGCGACGGCGTACATGCATTTCTGAAAAAAAAATGCTCCAGCTAACTGTAAATTTACACCATGAGAAACATCTGATATATTTAAGGACTTGGGCTGGTTCACTGCGTTCAAATCTCCCCAGCAACCTTCGGCGTGGCGGCCCAGTGTTGTTATACTCGTGGGCCACCCAGAAACATCTGGTGTACCGTACTTGGGCTGGTTCACTGCTTTCAAATCTCCCCTGCAACCTTCAGCATGGCGGCCGTTGTATACCCGTGGGCCACTTCGGTACATTCTGGTTCCTTCTCTTGGCTATGAGCACGGGAATGTCCAAAAAAATGGCGTCGCCCGGACTCGAACCGGAGACCTTCAGTGTGTTAGACTGACGTGATAACCAACTACACCACGACACCGTGTTGCTATCAAATCTTTATTAAAGTAATCATCATTTAAAATACATCAGGACACAGCATTGCACGCATGTTTAGTTGTTTGCATTTCAGTACTGAAAAGTAAATACGCCAATAACACTAGCTGGTGGCGAACAAACACAAATTAAGAAGCATCAACACGTTAAATTGCGCGTCTAGATTTTTTTTCCCTAAAAATCTAGACGCGCAGCACAGGAGCAACGACGGTATGGAATGGTCGCATAGAGACCCGTCCACCCCCATCGTTCAGATCGGTGTCGTACTTCACAGCTGCGTCTGGAAGATGGTGACGTGGCCGAGGCGCTGCACCATGTCGGCGACGGAGCCCACCGCGGCGAGCAGCGACACGAGGAGCGCACCCACGTTGAGCGCCTGCAGCGCCACCCACTTGCGGCTCCCGGGCGCCACCTTGGCCTGCGCCATGTACATGGTCACGGGGAAGTACACCGTCAGCGGCCAGAACGCGATGGCGCCCAGCAGCCCCAGCACGGCGTTGAAGAAGGGCAGCATCAGCGACACCAAAGTTGTGAACGCCACGAACGCCGTGCGCAACACCAGCTTGCACAGCGTGAACCGCGCCCCGCGGCCGCCGCCGAGGCGCACCGCGTACTCCCGGTGGAAGAAGGAAGACTCTGGCCACCGGCTTCCCAGCCACTTCTCGTAGCACGCGAAGATCGGTTGCGCGTACACCTGCGATAAACATCCCATCCAGATCATGCAAACTGCTTAAATGGAGAGCTTACACGTTCACCGATTGCAGAGTATTGGTCACCTGATAAGCTCCGACCAAGTGGATGACCACGGCGATATTGGCGACGTCGACCAGCCAGAACGGCTCGTCGAAGCCAGTAAGGACGTTCCCCGGCGCGCTGTTGCCGAAAGCCGCGTACCCGATGCACCCAAGCGAGACGTAGAAGATGGTTGTCACGCCAATGCCGTACAGGCTTGCCTTCTTCATCGTCACGTTCTCTGATGGCGGGGACTTCACAGTGTCCTGCATTCAGCTCAATGGATGTCCAGTGTGCCAATGACGTCATATGTGCTCCATCATTTTCGTTAAAAAAAAAGGGTTACGCTACTGGAAGAATTTTAGTTACCTGGATTTCTATCAGAAGCATGGAGTATGTGTACGCAAAGGCGATGTTCCCGAGGGCCTGCAGGGAGTGCCACGTCTTGGTCGACGCGGAGACACCCGCGGCGGCGCCGATCTTGACGCCGAGAAGGGTGCCATGGGCGGCGTGGTTCGACGCGAGCTTGGCGGCGCTGAGGAACAGCCCGACGAAGGAGTAGGTGCACGACATGAGGGCGGCGACGACCGAGATGAGCGTGAGCTTCTCCAGGCTCGGGAACTGGGACAGGACGATCTCCACGAGCCCGAACAATGCCATGTACATCGTCCCGGACGAGGCGCACGCCGCGTCGTGGCCCTTGCTGTGGTGGCAGTCCGTGCGCACCACGGCCCTGCCATTGACGTCATGCCCAGGAAACTTGGTTAATTTCAGTCTGAATCACCGAGCAGAAAGAATGTTCAGAGGTTTCAGCTGAGACGATGCGAAATTTACATGATGCTTGTGGCAGTAGTGATGGTGTAGCTCACCATTGCCCCCCAGAGAATCGAGTACTGTGCAAGGCCGCACACCACCACATCTCTAGGCCCTACGTGCACATGGACAGAGCAATTTCTGTCAGCTGTCACAGTCACAAACACGCTTCCAAGTTTCGTGAAAACAATCGTGATCAATTGCATACCGAGGCAGGATCGGACGACCTCCATGTAGGTGTAGTTCCGCTTGCCGTGGACGGGGTCCGGCGTGCGGTAGCAGTCGGACAGGAGGACGGAGGTGTAGTAGGTGATGTACGCGCACCCGACGAGGGCGATGGGGCCGAAAACCCAGCCCATCTGCGCCACGCTCCACGGCAGGGCGAGCACGCCGGAGCCGATGATGGCCGTGACGGCATGCGTCGTCGCCGTCCATACCGTTCCTGCAAACGTTCAGGTCAGTTGGCGTTGCTGCCCACGGTCCGACACCAAAGCGCAGCTTCATGTGCTAGAGCATTTTTTCGGCGAAAGATGCTGTTGCTACTTGGTTGGGAGTACTTGCTACTCAAGTCAACTCAAGAACCTTTTCCGCACAAAGTAGGAAATCGTCATCATTTTAGCAGAAGTAAACAAATTCAGC
This sequence comes from Zoysia matrella, assembly GCA_001602295.1. Taxonomy (NCBI): domain Eukaryota; kingdom Viridiplantae; phylum Streptophyta; class Magnoliopsida; order Poales; family Poaceae; genus Zoysia; species Zoysia matrella. The sequence continues at coordinate 101,320 of BCLG01000776.1, forward strand.
AAAGTAATTAAACCCATTTGGATTCTGCTTACTGCCCCTGCGCTGGACACCATTACGCAAAAGCAAAGTCAACTGAGCTGCAAATTAATTCAACAAATGGTGTATATATAAGTAGCCCCTTTTGAATCGTCAGCTTCTATTAGCACTTCCAAAGTAGCAGCAATTCTACAATCACGCCTAGAAAAGTTAACAGACTAAAGCAAGATTATGTCAGCCCAACTTGAGCAGAAGAAAACGCACTCTTCTAAGCAACGTAAGCATGCACCTGGGAGGAAACTGCACAAGAGTTGCCTATGTGGAGTATGATGTGTGTGACACCAACAATTATGCAACAGTCGAGATTTCAGGTATATACAGTAGTAGTATAATGCACGGAGCATTATAATCTCATAAACAGTCCCATCCATGAAGATTCTGAACTTCATCAGCCACCACTCTGTTGTTTTGAGAATACCAACTGTCCACTCATGGGGACAAACTCCGTCCAGGCCTACAATGGTGCACTGAGCTATAGTAGTACTATTTGTGAGCATGCACCTGAGAGGAAATGCCATGAAAGCTACTTGTGGAATTTTATTCCTGAGGAAAGTGGAGAGGGCATAAGTTGAATGAAGGTCTACAGCCATCCATCCGTCCATGGGCATGGGCCACACTAAACACTTTCTATTAGACTGTTAAGTACTGTTATCGATGATGAATAATGTGCTCAAACTTGGCGGGATTCCCATAAACCAGTGTGATAGTGATCGCAACAACCATCGTTGTGATACGATCTCACACGCCACGGAAAGTTCTCAAATAATTCCGGAAGACTAGTAGTTGCATAAAATCCTGGTCCTATATATATATATATATATATATATATACACACTTCTTTGTCTGGAAACATGACAGAGTGCCTGCCGTGTCACGGCATTTTGGATCATGGAAAGAGCCATGTGGTTGCAACTAAATGGGAGCATATATAGGACCCAGTTCCTGAATCGATTCTGATGCTCTATGTGCCACTAAATTTCTTCCCATACGATCCGATCCGATCCGATCTCGTCCTGTACATCTGTTTCCTGTAGCTTCACGCAATCCATCTGGCATTTCCAGGTGCTTTCTTGATGCAGTTGTAGCGTTTCTCTTACGTTTCTGAAGGAAATTTTTGTGTTCTAGAAACAGTATACCTCATACGTGAAGTCACACATGCAAAAGAACGGCACGTAACGGAAACTGCACTCCAATTAAAAGTTCAGGATGCACTGATGTTCTTCACCTTGTCACTAAGGTGGAAGCGACTATATATGTTCATCACAATAGATTTAGGTTGGCTTTCTTCAACTGATGTTTGCGTAAATTGAAATGGCTGGTCGAACAATTACCACACTACCTCTCTACTATTACAGAAGTCACCGGTTCAAGCTTCTATATTTAAAAATATGCTATTTAAACGCGCAAGTGGATTTGAAGTAACGTAATGTTTCGTTTTCATATATCAAACTAAACAACCTAACTATCAGCAATACCTTGATGTCCTGCCTTTATTAGTAGCATTTCTACTATTTTTCATTAGTAGGAGTAACTAACATGGGTGGCAGTGTGCCACCAGTGAAATAGCCAAGCATATAGGAGTACTAGTGTAGTACACGTAAGGGAGTATCTGAAATACTCTCTTCAATTTTAAATTATTGACACTATTAATTTCTAACATCATCATACGTCTTATTTAAAAAATTTATTCAAATATATAAAATTTTATTATTATTTAATTTATCATTAGTGAAATTTAAACTATGACTAATAATTTTATACATTGAAACAAATTTTTTAAATAAGACGAATAAGTCAAAGTTAATCTAAAATTCAACGGTATCAATAATTTAAAACCGGAGAGAGTATTAAATGACACGAGATGCATGTCGGCATTTGGAGTTTGGACGCGTGTTCATAGTTCATACACCATGTGAAACATGCTAATTGTTTCACTACGATCACCCAACAATTCAGTTCATGTATGTTCTTCAGCGTCCTCAATTACCGGGGCTACGAACTTCTTTACGAAGAAGAAAAGGGAGAACGAGGAGAGTCTGAATAAAGATATGCGACAGCCGACGAGACAACTGCAGTCTTCCATGGCGCCGTCGATTGGAAGCTCAAGGGCTCGTCGCGCAAAAGAGTGGCGAGGACACTGGGCACGGTATGATCATAGGATTCACGTTCCAATCCGGATTAAGCGACGGCATGGGCTTGTATAGGTCTAAGAACTCAAGCACGCATGGTGAGCGACTGAATATACATGACTACATAAGAGGCACTGCAGATAGTGACTGTCTCGCTAAAACCTCTACCAAAAACTCAAAAAAATGTCTCTTATGTACTCCTAAGGCTTTGTTCGGTTATCATTTAGTCCAAGTAAATGGAGAATGAGTCCACTACTCTCTAAGATTCAATCTTCTTCATTCCACACCATTCCCCTTTATCTTTTTTAACCGAACGCACTCTAAGATGTTCGGTTCAGTGTTGGAATGGAGAGGATTGAGATGGAATAAGGGGGATTAAATCCACATCTATACAGTAGTGGAATAAATCTCATTTAATTCCCCTCCATTCCCATGCAACCGAAGGGGGGCTAAGAGAGTATAACGTTCTCCTATGGGCCTGAGCGGCTGAGGCCTGAGGCATCGATCCAGGAATTCATGCCTCATCAGCGAGTTACTATAGCCAAAACGAAAGCACGTGTTGAGATGAACTAACAGGGACTGGAAAACAGAGGTTGCATACAGAGCTCGATATAAGATCTCCCGCAGGTAGAAGAGGGTTCTGTCCAGTACCTGTTCTGACGCGGCCGTCGTCGTCAACCTGCACCTCCTTCCTCTCGACCTTCTCGACGTCCATCACCTCCTCTCTCTGCAACAGCTCTCCGCCGTGTCTCTCTCTTTTCCCAGGGAAGGTGAAGGATTCCTGAAGCAGGGTTGATGGGTTCGGTGTGCTGGGTGCTACCGCTATATATAGGGCTCGCCGGCTTTGCACCTGGCCCGCCTTTCACTGTACATTCATCCGTTTAATGCACCGCTGCCTGTTCAATAGTCTACCTCATGAAATCCCACGAATAATACTATGGCTGGCTCAATTCTAATGGTAGTGACTGCTGTTGCCGGTCTTAATTATTTGCCATTTTGGCTATATTTTTACAGAAGTCTAAGTTCAAAATTTTTCTATGTATCTGGGCAAATGTTTGTGTATAGGTGCACAGGAGATGCTGTGTATGTGACCGAGGAAGCGCTTTGAAAGGCTGCATCGAGCTTCCAAAAATGGAAATGCACCCTTTTTCTGAGGGTATAGCCCCAGACGCCAGCAAACTGCAGGAGCGGCCGTTTTGAGCTGTCATCGTGAGTCTGAGATCACCGTTCCCTTGAGGCCCCTGAAAGTGTTCAGTATTAGGTCTGGCTAGTGTTTAGCGTGCACCATAACTACCCATTGCTGTCCGCCATGAATCGTGCCGTGTCTAAGCCACCTATTTTCCTTGTACTTGCATGTGCAAGCAAGTGGTCTCGATTCTTAAGCACGGTGCTTCTGTTTCGGTCCTTCGGTGGTGGATGCACCGTTTCACTCGACTGTCAAAAACTACGTGTAAAAAGTAAATTTGGAATACTTTTGCATAATGTCCGTATCTTCAAAGTGTCTTTGCGCATGCTGATTGCTGCATTGTGGAGTGTGGTACAGAGTAGCCACACACGGGCCGGGGTCTCTCTCTGTCCAACGCTGTCAAAGGGATGATCACCTGAAAGATTTTCCTGCGTGCGGCACGTGAGCGTATGCAGATTGCTTATGCAAGGCAAACGACATGTAAAGGCCCGTTCCTTTTCTGCCCGGAAGGGCAGTAGTGCACCCTCGGCGCTTCTCGCTGGTGTTTCCGAAACCGTCAAATCCGTGCACCAGGATAAGCTAAAACCCACAGATGGATCAGGGCCGGGAGAGCGACGCCATCATCGGTGTGCTGGCCGAGTGACACGATCGAGGCGACTAGGCTGGTAGTAGTAGTAGCTCGCACCACCGTGTCGGCGTGGACAAAGTGTCCACGCAACTGCGTCGACAGCAGCTAGGGCGGCGGCAGCGACGCCATGATCAAAGAGCACGACGTTGTATGGCCCCTGACGTCGACAGCCGTTGGTTCCCGAAACTAGGATGACAGAAACAAGAGGCTCCTGCCTGACGGTAGAGCCACCTGCCCACCTACGGTTTTCATGTTCCATGGCGGAAAACTGCAAGTGCCAAGACGGCGTGCGAAGTTCCAAAGCTCACTGACCAAGGCCGCACCTTGCTGAGGTCGTAGCGGTACGTGCCCGCCATGCCGTCAGGGTCCGGTTGCGCGGAGAGCCTAATCGTGGCACCAAGAAACAAGCTACCTGATCGTGGCCTCCCTGCATATCTATTGAGGTAGGAGTAGTCAGGTAAAGGTCAGGTAGCGGTCTGATCTAGCGAGTTAACGAAATGAAACAAGGATCAGCGAAAAATGAGATAGGAGTAGCAACTGAATTGTTGATCTCCATGGCTACTAGTAAAATCGTACTACTGTTCTCCCTGATTACATGCTCGGTGCACCAACTGTTCAACTTCCAAATAATCTCCCCTGCATCGGCTGCGACATCGTTGGCTGACAAGACGGAGATCTTCACGGTGTACCAGCACGACCGGGTCAACGAGACCGGCTACGTCGTCGCCACCGGCCCCGCCGGCGCTCCGTTCGGCGACACGACGAGGCCGTTCGGCAGCATCTACGTCTTCCGCGACGTCCTGACCGTGCACCGCGGCAGGTCCTCCGCGGTGGCGGGTGTGATGGAGGGGACCTCCACCACGACCAGCTTCGACGGGCTGCGTAACCTGCTGGCGGCCCGGATCGCGCTCCGCCACCGTCGCTACAGGGGCTCCCTTTCCGTCCTCGGCGGCAGCCACAACACCCGGCCGTCCGTGTACCCGGTGGTCGGCGGCACCGGCGACTTCCTGTACGCCGAGGGCTGGGTCCGGCAGACGCCCGTGGACGCGGACGGGCCGGAGGTGGAGTACAAGTTGGAGATTCACGTGTACTGGCCTCCGTACGTCAAGGATGCTCCGGTACCGTAGCAGTAACAGAACTTTCTGATATTTTTGGGATTTTGACGTCGATGCAAATGGGTATTCACTATGTATTTGTGCATCCGCGCCACGATATACATTTATGTGATGAAATTGTAAAGATGAGTGTCCGTCCCAATAAATACTTTATGAAATGAAGTGATACTAGGTGGTGGTAGATAAAGAGAATAATAAATGAAACCTTTTTAAAAAAACGATCCATTTTTTAGAAAAAACAATGGATTCATCTCAACTGTTTATTTGATTTACTCTATATTAAATTATAAGTTATTTTAAATTTAACAATTTTTTTAAAATTATAAATCAATATCTCTATTTTACTCTCTTTGTTTTTAACCTATCTCACTTTTTTCACTCTTTCTAATTTCTGTGTTTAACTGTAAAACAATTTGTAAATCGAGACCAAAATAGTATCGAGGGTTCAAAGGTGCCACCTCGTATAGGTGGGATAGAACAAATCCGCTGATGTGTCCGGCCTCGTTTTTGACTCGGAGAAACAAGAGGAAGTGAGGCCCTTTGGCAAAGCCGCAAGCACCGGCTGAAGCGTGAATGGTGGGCTTTATGGAAACCTCTCCGCTGCCGTACTCTTCACCACTGCTCGTCGCTGACAAGCAGGCCGGAGACCATGTGAGACCCAAGTGTCAGCGAGGGAAAGGCAGAGGGCAGCGCGGCAGGTGATCCCGTCGCGGGCTTTATATGGGCCGCTTATTTGCCTAGTCCTGCGAGGATCTCTTTACGCCAACGATCGGCCCACCACGAACGTTAACGCTTGACATTTCGAGTTTTCTTTTTCTTTGTTCCCCCTTCCAACTGAACTGGGATGCACTAACTGAAAATCCACTTTGTTCATTTTCTTAAATTTTTGTATTATAAAAATCAAGAGAACCCGGTCGAAGCATATTCTTTTCATCGACGTTGTGGAGTGTACTTGGTATCCTACATTACACATTTGGCCTGGGTAGTCATTTGCTGCTTAACTCTAGAAAGCCCTTACCTGCGCTTAATTGCGCTAATCTGTCAAAATTTTATACTGTTAATAATTTCAACGGCAGGAACCGTGAACGCACTTACAGACAACTGAAGAACGCTACACCGGCACACCGCTGAAGTACTACGTACTCCTATCGATGCCGCTCAACTGCAAGCTTAGGGTACTCCAATGCAAATTTCTATTGTAGAGACAAGTATCGGCGAGAATAAAGGGGGAGAGGATCAATCAGCAACTTTTCCAAGTTGCTTTTGCGCAGCAGCTGCAGCAAAATTTACACGCTCTGAGCATTGTAGCTGTTCACGCAAAATTTATCAATCAGCAACTTTTCCAACTTCATCACAGTTTTCTTTAAAATACGATTTTTTTTTATTTTTTATAAAATTAAACTAATTCCTATACAAATTTTTGTGAAATTTTTGCAATCCGAGCCTAAAACGGTGATGAAGTGAAGTCTTGCTGTCCTTCCATGTTTGCATGGCCGCGAATCGCTCGTCGGTAGCTTACATCTGGACATCTATTCATTGGTAGGCCACTGAAAACCATCGGGCATCTAGAGCATTCAAGCCTGATTAGAGAGGATTACAGCATGCTGCATCTATGTCTTCTGACGCCATCATAGCTGAGGAGCAGTTGCGTCAGGGATCAGAATAGGTGGCGTATAGTAAGTCTAAACACTCGAGTCAATTCTTTCTTGATGCTTTTGAGCGAGGCTGAACAGACAGCAGTAGTACTAGCGTTGGGTTTTCTTGGTAAGTTGCCCGTGAGACACTTCGGTGGTGTTTGGGTTTTAAAAAATGTAATCTAGATAGGGAGATAAAAGGACAAAAAAAAAAATCTGAATCGTTCATACATTTAACTTATTATATTTTAATTATTTATTCATTTTTCAATTCTAAATCTATCCTCCATTTGCAGAAATCCAAACGCCACCTTCACGTTCACAAGCCCCTCCCCGCTCCCCAGCCATGCCAACGAACCATTGTCAACAGTACGTTCAATCACGTTTGGTTTCTTGGCCTCCGAAAAAAATTGGAGAAAACGATATAACAGGAAGTGCTGTAGTACTAACTTTCATATCCGTACCACATTGGACAAGAGACTTGTTCATATTTTCTCAAAGTGGAGGATCATGCCATGTTTTGTCCATTAAGGTGCAATTTAGCTAATAGGATTAAAGAGTGGAAATAAAATTGAGATAAAATAAAAAAATATGCACCTTTCATTTACATATCTTATTAAATTTCAACTATTCATTTATTTTTCAATTCCAAACTCACCTTTCATTCTTCTTTTCCAAAGGGCACCAAAAGTTTTGGCATGCAAACAAATAAATGACCGAAATGAAGAAAAGATATCCGCATTGCCATTCTAAAACCAACAGGATATTGCGGGCTCCCTCTGTTTTAATAAAGTTTATTTTTAAATTTTATTGAATATAACTTTGATCAGTAAATTTGATAATTTTAATTAGTTTTATAATATAAATTATATATATATATTAAAATTATTTTTTTTAAAATTTTAAGTATAAATACTAGATTTTTTAATTTAACTAAATTAAAAAAACATTGGGTAAAATATCAGTCAAAAAAAAGAAATAAACTTTTGCGACGGAGGTTTAGGAGGAAGTGAAGTAGTAGCACATTGCGTTGACGAGAATCTATTCCCCTACACAGACAACAGCGACGCTACGTCTCCACGGCTCCGACTGGCCACACATCGTATCAATGTCGAGTTCTACTCCTCCCCAAGTCTGTCCACATCATTGCATCAACATGTCATATCCCATTAATAAATCTTTATCCCTCCCGCGGTCGACCCTTTTCTTTGCTTTTAATTTGGGCAGAGAAATAGGAGAGGGCATGCTGCTGCCTGCTGGTACCCACATTCCTACAAGCATTCAGTCGGAGTGGCACTCGATCCCCATTGCCTTCTAGATAAATGCTAGCACGTCTGTCCGTGTCTCCACCATCAGAGAGCTCGAGAACTCTTTCGCAGTTGCTTCTTTGCTGAAGATCATCAGGGAGCTCGAGAACTTCAGAGGCAGAGATGTTCGAGATGGATTTTGAGCCGCCATCATCACCAGAAGGCACTTCGATGCATGACCAAGCGACATGCAACATCCTCGAGGTTGGCTCTCTGTCAATTTTATTCGCTCTCGAACTCACTAAAGATCAATGCCCATTCTTCTGCTGCGTTACTCTGTTTACATGTCCTGACAGGAGGTTCTTGGGCCTACCACAGAGGTGGAAATGGCGATACGGGAGAGGTCCTTGAAGCACGTGATAGAGATCGGGGAGGGGAGGGAGAGAAGCAGCTTGAAAAAGAGGTTGATGATGAGGCTCAGGAAGGATGGCTACGATGCGTCTCTCTGCATGTCTTCCTGGGTCGCCACCTCCCAGCATCCTGGAGGTAAAGTGATTAGGACCGCATGAGGAATCTGTTTTCTTTAATAGTGCCGTTTACTATCTCTTCTCTTCTATTTTTTTTTCTTTTTTTTTTCATTTTTGGCCTTGCTTGCTTTTGTTAACTTCCAAAACTGGCTCGGAACAGCATCTTTCTTTTTAGGTAAGAAAGTGATTCCCAAATATATCAACCTCTGCATCAGGCTCCATGTGGATGAGATGACTGCATTTCTTCTTTCACCAACTCTTTTCCCTTCTGCATCGCTTTTCCAACGACGGTAGAAGTATCAGTCCACCAGAAAACAGTTATATTTGCACACTGAACTTCTGTGGTTTTTTACCTTCACCGTTGTACGAGTCAGGCAGCTGTTGATCACGTCCATCTACGACTCGGAACAAGTTTTTTTTTTAAAGGAAACCTTTTTGTAGGAGCCCTCGCATAACGGGGTCAGAACTTCCGATTATCTCTAACTTCTGCTACCATGGCAGTATCGCACTGCAAGAGATCAATGCCATTAAGCATTCGTCTTTGTCGGAGAGAGCACCAAGCTAGGGTTGTTTATCGTCATTCCCCGCGAATGACCAAATGCTTCTCGCAGGTGATTACGAGTACATCGACGTCGTCGTGGCCACGGAGGGCGGCGGCGCGGGCACCACCACCACGACGTCGAGGCTAGTGGTCGACATCGATTTCCGTTCCCAGTTCCAGGTCGCCCGGCCGGCTCCATGGTACGCCCACCTGTGGTGCCAGCTGCCTCCGGTGTTCGTGGGCCCGCGCGCGAAGCTGCGCAAGGCGGTGGCCCTGCTCTGCGCGGCGGCGCAGCGGTCGCTGCGCGAGAGCGGCCTGCAGGTTCCGCCGTGGAGGAAGGCCAGCTACATGCACGCCAAGTGGCTACCATCCGTCGCCGCGCTGCCCGCCGGGACCCCGTTGCCCCAGTGGTCGTTGGCGAAGGAGCGTAACTGCGGGCTCAGGCGGTCGGGCGGCTTGTCGATGGAGCTGTCCGGTTCCAACGCCGATGCGAACGGGTGCCAAGCAGGGTCCGTCGGTCTGGGAGTAGGACTGTAGGAGGAGAGGACTGGATTTTTGGCTATCCGTACGCCGAACTGCCGAAGCCGATCTCCAGTTTTGCGCTGTCGCGTTAGAGTCAACGGATATTTTTGGTGTGGCCCGCTGCAGAGCGACGCGGCGCACTTTTTTTTTTTAACAACGCGAACCTTTTTGTTTTCGCTGAAGCTTTTAGAAAGCTTGCTCTCAGTGAAACGAAAGAAATTTAGATGTTAGATTTTGTAATATATATTTAGTTTTTTATATTAAAAGTTAGAAAAACAGCTTTAAGTGAGTTTTAGTTTTAGTTTATTTTTTAAAAGCTTGTTTTTTATTATTTTAAAATCGAGTTTTTTAAAATTTTATTTGTTTCGCATATAAGTTTTCAGTTTCAGCTGAAAAAAAATCTGATGAGAAGTTGAAACAAAATGCCCTTTGTTTCGTGCTGGGTTTTTGAGGTTAAACAGACGGCCACTGTTGTTGAGGTGACAACTCTGACCTACGCAAAGCGCAGATGTCCTCGCGAGCCCAACGCCGGCGTTCGCATCGTTACGCTGGCAGCCGGCGATCAATTGCGGTACTGTAGCAGGGCCGCCGTTTCCCGGTGTTGCCTTGTCGCGGGGCACTGGTGCCGCCTGATCCGGCACAAGGGGATGCACGGAAGAAGATTTGCATCGGAGACAGGCTTTGTCAGGCTGCGGCACGTCGCGCCTTTCTGCAACTCGCGTCGTGCGCTACGCTGAGTACTGCGACATGAGGGGTGATGGGTATCCGTCACATCAACGTGGAGTATCCCTGCTCTCGGTATATTTCTGGTTACTGTGTACCGGGCACTTCGGACCTTCTGAATTTTAAAATTTCAGGTTATTCTGGCACGCATTAGATTTTATAAATTTTGAATTTTAAAAAGCATGAGTAGTAATATGGAAATGATGGAGTATGTTGATGAGTACTACTACAAAACATGATGAATGGGGTCTTTGCCCTGAACGACAGTTTTACTGGAGTTTCTCTACCGTGCAGACTTGGCACGTCTCCAGATCTGCTTAGAATAGTTGTAACTGAATCGAATCAAAGCGAAACCGAATTTAATTGTCCAACTATGTGCGTTCTGCAGGAAAAAAAAAATGGCATATAGTAATTGTCTCCAGGTAGAAGCGTTTTCTTGGACCAGGAATTATGAGGAGGAAGTTCGAGGGAAGAACGGCAAACTCGTGCCCCTCTAGCAGCTGGGTCCACAGATGTCGATGGCCCATCCAGATTCATTACACGATCCAGCCTTAAAATCTGATCCAGTGTCGAATTCGGCCTGTGACCCGTTAAAACCTTGTAACGATTTCCAAGCCACATTCTCAATCAAGACCAAGAGCCCAACAAAAGAGAATACGTGGGCCGATCCTGAACAACATAATTTTGAAAGTAGTCCTAGCCCAGGTGCACCTCGACAGGCCGGAAATGGAATTGTTCCCGTCGATCCAACGGAACTTTAAGCATGATGGAATTGTTCAACTGATGAAATGATCTAGGATGGAATGGTTCATGTGGAGCGTTTGGTTGTTTAAATGAGAAACCGGATGAAATGATCCAGGTTCATGTTTGGTTAGCTAAATCGATCCGTGTCCAACAACTCAGGCCCACCTATCAGAGAGAGAAAAAAGTGGTCGCGTCCACGTGAGACATCCTGGACGGAGCGGTACGCTCGATTTGCCCGAATGAATTGATACATCTAAGCAGAATATTCTCTCAAGTTGGATGAAGCGATGCTGGATGAGTTGGTGCATTCAAGTAATCAAACGGAAAGATGTCTTCTCGGTCTGGATGATATCGTCCATGTACCACCTGGAACATGCATCCAAACACTGCCTTGAAGACATTTGCACGGCAGATGCAAATTTCTGTCGCTCACAATTGTCTCGCTTCCTCCCCGATTGTAATCGCCGTTCGAATATTCTCCGGTAGCAGTACAGTACTCCTTCCATCTCAACAGAAACTTATTTTTAATTTTATTGATTACAACTTTAATCAATAATTTAAATATATTAAATTAATTTTAATAATATACATTATATATATTATGAAAGTATTTCTTTAAATAAATTTAAAAGTATAAATATTAGATTTTTAAATTTAATCGAATATATAAAAATTATTGATCAAAGTGTCATTCATCAAAAACTAAAAATAAACTTCTTGAGGTAGCACTAGGATTGGACTGGAACAACACCAGTCTGAAGGGAATAAAGCGAGCGTGCCTGTCAAAATGGCCATAGAGTGCACGTCATTCGCAATGGCGCCGCTGCTTTGTGCAACGCTTGCTGGCCGGCCGCCAAAACCGTCAAATCGTCTCACGGAACACGGGGCCTTGGAACCCCACCGAGGGTCGCTGCGACCCTTTCTTCAATCTCTGTCCTTGTGTACGACCTTGAACCGGTGCTTCACTGACAGGGACCACCATGATTGGAGTCTCACGGTCTCACCGCTGCCCCCATCAGTGGCGCACAGTCGCCCCTTGTCTCTGCTCTCAATGCATGTCTCGTGACTGTACACGAGATAAGATTACGTGCAACCCAAAACATCTGATCCAAACAGCTTATACCTTAACCGGGTCGCCTTCTGATTGTTTAGGATTACACAGCTCAACAGCGCGACCTGCATCTGCGACCGCACCAACGAAGCGTACGAGAGCTGTGGCAGCGCAACTGCTCCACGTCCTTTTGCTCCCATTTGCCGTACCCATGAACGAACGCCACGACCTCGCTTTTTTCTTCTTTTTTGACAGTGGCCAACGAAGCCGCACGTACGGCTAAACAAGCCCGCCTTTGCGCGATGATGGGTTGGAGCGTTTCTTGGTGAGCGACTCGTCGGTGTCGCGGTGCGCGCGGTCGCATGTGCTCGCCTTCGCGGGGCGGAGATTTGAGAAATGGTTTCTCGCGGCTCTGCCGTGCCCGTCGCTTTGGCGACAAGGGCGGTCCCGCGACGGGACAAAAGCGGCGCTCGTCAGGCTCGGATCCGTACCGTACCGCCGGCAGAAGCAGGCGCGGGAGCGACGTGGAGGATACCCGCAGGCTGCTGAGTCCCGTAATGGAGTAAATCCGTTCTGTCCTGTGGTAATTAAGCGGGGGATATACGCATCTTATAGTTTGTCTGTCATACTCCAATTATACTACAGGTACGGTTCTTTATTCTCTGACACGTATCCGCAAGAATCACTGTGCGAAAATATTGTGGTGCCCATGGCCTTGCTCACTGATGTCAGGCGTTGGCATCTTGCAGACGCGGTATGGTCCGATACGTTTATAAATGGGTCTTTGTTGGAATACAGAAACCTTGAGTGCTGCTACTCCAAAACAGGAGCAGGAAGGGGTGCCGTTCGGCCCATGTATCACTAGAAAGATGACGCGACAACGCCGCGCCAGATTACTCATCTAATAGTTCTATAGAGTATATAATTCTTATAGGAGAGTATATATATAATTGGATAGTCAGAATAGAATGTTTAAACAATAGAAATTGTATATGTAAAAATATTATTTTACTATAATTGAAAAAGATTGATCACCAAATCAGGGCACTTACATATGCGTAAGTGTAATATTACAAGATTTATCAAAGTAATATTAATCAGAGAAGTATGTTCTGGTTAGGCTTAGTAAGCTGTTCTGTCTACCGAGTAGATTTTGAAGGCAATTTCCTCTAGGCGCTTTCATATAGCCTCACGTTTTGACTTCATGCTAACTTCTTGAGCTTCATCTTCCTAAAACTTCTTCTGGCACTCCTTAAACAATGTGGGGTCATAGTCCATGAATATTTTGTGAATATTTAGACTCAAGATTTGAACTTGTCTGATTCCAGTGGCCTTTTGTATTTTGTTCCAAAAAAGGGAGGATATGGGCAGTATCTCCTTGCTATTCTGTTTCAAAAGCGCTTCAACGTGATCATTATTCCATAGATAGATCTCTCCGCCACCTGCAAATAAAGGGAAAAATAATACAACATTAACTTTGAAATGGATTGATTTATCACTGCTGGTAAAGTGCACAATATGAAATCATTAAATAAAAAATCAAGTAAGAGACAAAATAAGGAAGGTTAAATTGAGATTTTAGTAGCCAAAAGATCAAACAAAATGACTCGCTGTCCTCTGGAAAGACAGGAGAAAGTTGACTCCGACTGCTTTTTTCATTAACTCTACCTCACTCAATATTAAAACTCATGTTTCGGGAAGACATAACAAGCATGCTCCATAACAGCTAAAAATTCCATCATTGTACCTCAGTCTTGTAAGTAGCTTATTATGTTTGACCAGAATGGAAAATTAGTGGGTGCGCATCCATAAAGCAAACTTGTTTCGGTAAGGCCCAGTGCCTTATTATTGTGAATATCATCCAATCTTCAACTGAGTACAAACCTTTAGAAACTTGCAATAAGATGTCACTGAAACACTCTGGTTTTCATACCTGCTGCCCAAATAATGCAATGTGTTTTTGAGATTTGGAATTACGAAGCTAAAGTAGTCTACTACCACAGAAATCATCGTTGCAAAACTTCCTTTGAGCCCCCAGATGGTTGTCTTGCTCTGTACCTACAAGGGTTGCATGGATAAAACAACAAAGAAATGACAAATGCAAATTCTAGAGTAAATTGTAGTCTTCTTGCCTTAATTTTAAGCGGCACTGAAAAGCAACTACACATATGGTCAAACAATGAGCCACACTGACATCAAAACTGATTGGCACAAAGATTGACTCAGCTTCGTAACAGGCCTCCTTCCCATCAGCAGCTCAAGAAGCACAATCCAAATGTGTATATATCACTCTTCTCAGTGACCTTCCCTAAAATTGCCACATTTATAGATTGAATTTTGTTGTTGACAAAAGCTTTATTTGCAGGTGTAAGAGCTGATATCATACCATCCAATAAGTACTCAGGGGCCATGTAACACAATGTCCCAGAAAGCTCCATGCTTTCCTTGTCATCGTTCCTACTGGTGACTGCAAGACCGAAATCTGAAATATGCAAATGAGTGCAAAAAACATATATAATGAACATAAAATTTGACCACCTTGTGAACTCTAAATTGCAGTCAAGCTGAATGATAAGTTGACCTAAAAGTAAAAGGGTAGAAATGTACGTGAGCTTTAATTTCCATTCATGCTGGACTGTGGGTGAACCAAATACTTCTCTGCAAGCACAATCCATCTAAAGTTAGAGAAGAAAAAAAAAACTTCAGAACGATCCAATAAAACAGTTTGAGACCGCTTTCATGTGTTTTTGGAGAAATTAAATGAGCGTCATTAGTCAATGACCCAATACATCTAGGAATTCACTTAGGAATTTTGCCGAACATGTGGCGTGCAGAAATGCAGAATGTACACAAAGCAGCGGGATGAGCTGTTGCTGCGTCGACTGCTGAAGGTCACAACTTTGCTGCTCGGCGTCGCTCCTCCACATCCAAACGCGGGAGCAGCAAGACCAACGT